>JABUQX010039822.1:45000-68055 GCA_015478945.1 Trachelipus rathkii | reverse complement strand
GTAGCTAGTTAAAGAATCTTCTTATAAATTGTAATCATGTTAAAACATAAGCTAGTAGCTAAACTTGTTAATACTTACTGGAAATTGGAAATGGGAATATTTTTGAATAAACACAACATGAAAAAAGTATTAATATATATTTGCATTATTAGCTTAAAATACAGGTTTAATTATAAATAGATATTACTTAGGACAGCAAAATATGAAATATAAATGACTAAGTATTGGTTGAACAGGGAATGCAATCTTGAGTTGCCTAGCAGTACACAAATGGTCTATCTTATTACTGTGTATTATTATATTAATTAAATGTAGTCATCGGTATCGGCACCTTAAAAAATAGAGTATCGTTATCGGCCTCTTTCTGGTATCCGTACATCCCTAATATATTATATATATATATATATAATATATAATATATATATATATATATATATATATATATATAAAATATATATATATATATATATATATATATTATATATATATTATTTATTATATATAGATATATATATAATAATATTATATTATATATTATATATATATATATATAGATATATAGTATATATATATATGGATGAAAAATAAATATATATCCGCAATTTGTCTGATAGTTTCCCTAGCTATCTGACCTACTGTATGTTAATATAGGTGTTTGCTTTTGCATTTGTGCCTTACGAAGACGTAAGAAATGCTCGAGGTTTGCAATTCGTTTTTGTTAAAACTTTGCGTCAAAATCGTAAGAAATGTTACCAAACGTAATTAATTTCCGTTAATTCTATAAGCGTTGTGCTATTTCCTGTGATTGTTGAATTTAGCACGTTCTTACGAAAATGTGGAAACAAAAAAATGACGGCGTGTAGTCCGTATGAATTGAGAATATTTCATTCAATAAAATCAGTTTAAATCTGAATTTCTTCCAAATCGATAAACTCTATCACAATAGTTTATCAATTTTTTTGTATATAAACCATTGTTATTTTTTTATTTCTGTTTTAATACTTTATGGGCTCCATCACAACAGCTGATACCAATTGTTTGCCAAAGCAAAGTAAAGCGGTTCGTTTTTAGCACGAAATTCAGGCCAATTAGTACAGGCAATCGGAGTGCCAAAGAAGTCTTTTGGATGTTAAGCGTAGGCTTAAGTGTTTTTATATATAACGATTCCAAAATTTTAAGTTCTTTATCTGTAGAAGCATTTTGAAGAAGGGGAAATTTTGAATAGATAGGGTGCCTATTGAGGTCATATTGATCTCTGACAGCTAAATTATCTGGTTGAGAGATGGGGAGTAGTTCGAAAAGAAATGCCCATGTGTTTGATTGGCTCGCAGTCTTTAGTTATTGGGAAGTTTGACCTACATAGTCGATGTTACAGTCGGCACATTTATATTTGTAACTAATGCGAGACGGCAAGTTAACGGGAATTGCTTTCTTTTAATCTTAAAGAAAACTGCCAATTGAGTTGCTGTTAATAAAGATATAAGAAAAACTTGCATTGGGGAAAGTTTTTGTTTAAGATGTTTCTAATCTGAAAAGGAAGATCATGGAAAGGGCGTCCAATTTAGAAGCGAGCATAAACAGAAGTTTTAGGAAATCATATGCCAGCTAGTTTAGGGCAACAAGTGGTATCGAGAAACGAGTAAACAAGTTTTTCAAAAAGGTTAGAGGGAAGGCTAAAGCTAGAAAATTTACGGAGGAAGGTGATTTCTTCATTGAAAAACTTCAATCAGAACAAATAAACAAAGGTTTGGTGTATGCGGGAGCTTAGAACCAGCAATTTATGAACAGGAGATAGAAATAAAGAAATTAGTCCCAAGTAAATTATTAGTGGGCTTGCGAAATAGAAGTAGCAGTCCACTAATACCTTACTTGAAACTAATTTCTTTAAGTCTCTATCTCCTTTAATCAGAATATGTAATAATACGAAGCCGTTACGACTAGAATGAATTGGTTATTTCTTTGCATTTAATTAATTTAGACCTTTCGTTTTTCAGTTCATTTTGTGCTTACGCTCCGATTAAGAAAAGCTCGCCCCCAGTTTTAAGCACTAATTTGATATTTAGCGCACCACGATTCGTGCTAGAATTACTTTAGTTTTTAACCTATTGAATCAGCTGTGTGATGCGGCACTTGGTTTTGGAATAAATAGGAAATAAAAAAATAACAAAATGGTTTATATTAACAACGTTTATATCAACAGTGTGATGCGAGTTTATCCATTTGGAAGAAATTAGAATTTAAGCTGATTTTATTGAATGAACATCATCAATTCAGACACCAAGCCGCCATCTTGTTGTTACATTTTTTCGTAAGAACGTGCTTAAATTCGGGCAAGCACGGGAAATAGCAACCTTTCAGAATTAAGGAAATTTCTTACGTTTGGTGAGCATTTCTTGCGATTTTTCGGTAATTTGACAAAAACGACGCAAACTCGAGCATTTTTACGTTCAGAAGCACAAATGTGCAAAAGCGAAATAAACGCTTATATATATATATATATAGTATATATATATATATATATATATATATATATAATATAAATATATATATTATACTATATATATATATATATATAATATACTATATATATATATAATATAGTATAATATAGTTATATAATATATATATAGTATATAGTATATATATTATATATTATAATATATATATAATATATATTATAATAAATATATATATATATATTATATTATATATTTATATATATATATATATATATATAATATATATATATAATATAATATATATAATCGTACAAAATGTGTGTGTATGAAATTTTTCATTGGGAGTCGGGAGTCGAAATCAGTGTTTTAAATATCGATTCTTTGGAGTCGGAGTCGGGAGTCGCGTTTGCTTTTAATGTCGAGTCTGGAGTCGATTTATTTTTTGTCAACGCCCCCGATCCCTGGATATATATATATATATGATATATATAATTATATATTATATATATATATATATATATATATATATATATAAATAATTTTTTTATATATATATATATAATATATATATATATATATATATATTATATATATATATATATATATATATATATATATAATATATATATATATTATTATATATATATATATATAATATGCGTTTCATAAAGTACTTGTACTTGTACTTGATACCATGTACTTGTACTTGTACTTGTACTTGAACAAATTCTAGAGTACTTGTACTTGTACTTGAACAATTCTAGGGTACTTGTACTTGAAAAAATGTACTTGAACCCAAGCTTGATATATATTATATATATATAGTATATTTATATATATAGATAATATATATATTATATATATTATATATTATATATATATATATATAATATATATATATATATATATATAGTATATATAGTATATATATATATTCTTTATCTACCTCTTTTCCCCAAGACTGTGGTAAGGTACGTGTCATTTGCATCGGAAAAGAAAAGCATTAGAAGAACTCGTCGCAATCAGAAATCCACCCTAGAGCTTCATGGCGACCGCGACGGATCCTCACTATGCTTAAATCGTCAAGTGTTTAGTGGTTCATCCCTGGCCCAGAATGTGGGCACAACCATACCCCCTTAAAACACCGCCATTCTCTCCTATCATGCACCTTCTTCTCGCCTCTTGCCCAAACCTCACATTTCTCTCTTGCAAACATTCCTTTACTGAGCTCAATCCACTTGTCTCGTCTCCCGGCCGGCGGTCCCACAACACTCCACACTATAACATCGCTAACAAACCGACTATCATTCATCGCTTTTCCACGATGGACCAAAACCATCTCAACCATACTTTTCATTTTATTCTCTCGTTTTACCGCCTTTCTTCCACACACACACATCTCTCTAATACGTTCATTCCTCATTTTATCAAATTCTTCTACACACCTAGCACGCCCCTAAGATTGTCCATCTGAACACTGAACTTTAGATCTATAACTTCTATTCCAGACCATTAGTCTTCACTACTATACAATAACCACTGGTGGGGATTAAACAACATACCCTCATGAAGACCCTAGCGCTAGCGCACCCCAGACTTAGTCCTTTTACATTCAACAACGATTTATTGCCACCAGCTACCTCCTTGCCATTTCACAACTTCCTATACACTCTGCATCATCCGTCCCTTTCTCAATCCAACACATACCCCTAAATATTTAAACTCGGGACACTTGTTCCAGCTGCTCACCATCTAACATAACTTACACCTGAGACTGTCCTCACTCACAACCATAACCTACTCTATCTACGTTACTTTTTCAAGCTCTCCTGTTTTACAACACTTGCAAATCTCTCTTACCTAGATCCTCTCAAACTCTCTTCAGATTCACCACACCAGAACCAATCATCCGCATATAATAGTAGGGCACCCTCTCTTTTTCCATTCTCCCATCATTCTAACACCATTTCTGCCACCCCCACCTCTAATTCTTTCAGAACCCCATCCATATACAAATGAATAACCAAGAGACATAACACAACCTGTCTCACTCCGCTATTAAAACTAAACCAATCACTTTGACACCATTTATTCTTACACACGCTTCACGATCCTCATACATACTTTTGATTCCATTCAGAGACCTACCACCAACACCATATATCACTAACACCTAGCTATAGAGCTTCCCTATTAACCCTATTAGCCTGTGGCAAATCCATAAAACCTAAAATACAATTCTGATTCTTCTGTCCCTTCATTTCCAAGTTCATTTTTCAAGTAAAGCATTTGATCCACACACCTCTACCACTCCTAAATCACCTTGTTCTTCACCAATCAGTCCTTCAGTCACTCGACACACCCTTTCCGACCAAAATGCCAGCATATATCTTCCCTACAAACACTCAATAAAAAACTTATTCCCCTATAATTTCTACAGTTCCCCTTATTCTCCCTTACCCTGATATAAGGTTACTATTACAGCTCTCCTCCAATCCCTTGGAAGCTATACCCTCCATAAACGCTTATTACACAACTGCCAAATCCAATCAATCACCATCTCGCCTCCGTCTTGATCATTTCACTAGTATTTTCATCTATACCTGCAGATTAGCCATTCTTCAACTTTCTCACTCTACCCATTACCCCTTCCTGCTAATAACCTCATCCCCAAAAAATACTATTTCCTTCTTGTACCATCAAATCCCACACACATTCACTATAACTTCATTTCTGCTAATATTATGCAGATTTTCGATGGTGTTCTTTCACACTCCCCTCACATCCATTCATCAGTTACAAAGGCACCATTCCCTATTCATTATTCTAAGCAGGTTCCCTTATTCTCTTTTTTTTTTTTTTTAACCCCCTTTCGCGCTTCTTCCAGAAGAGCTTCCTATTCCCTTTTAAGTCCCCAATTCATCCTCCTTCAAAAACTGTTCATTTACCTCTTTCTTTTCTCCTACGTATGCCCCTTTTAGTATTTCTTTTTTCCTTAATATAATTCCAAGCATCCTCTTTGAAACTTCATCATTTGCTTTTAGTAACATTCCAACACGCTTTCTTTGTTTAACTTTTAACCGCTGCTTCACGCTTCAATGCCACCACCACTGTTAACATTCTTACTCCTACTTTAGGCACATCCACATACTTCTTTTGCACTGCTAAAAATTGCTTCCCTTTATTGCTCCCAGAATATATATATATATATATAATATTTATATATATATATATATATTTATATATATGATATATAATATATATATATATATATATAGTATATATATATATATATATACTATATATATATTAGTGATGCAGCAGATGCCATTTTTTTCGATCCGCGTATGCGGATGCGGATGTTTGATTTTAATATCCGCGGATCGGATGGTTGATACTATATATATATATATATATATATATATATATATATATATATATTAAATAGAATAATATATTATATATATATATATATATATATATATTATATATATATATTATATATATATAATATATATAAAATTAATAGAAAATTATAGAAACTGTAAAATTATAGGGGAATAAGTTTATTGAGTGTTGTAGGAAGTATATGCTGGTATTTTGGGTCGAAGAGTGCGTCGAGTGACTGAGGGGACTGATTGGTGAAAAAACAAGGGGCGTTTAGGAGTGGTAGAGGGATGTGTGGATCAAATCTTTTACATTGAAACAAATGATTGAGAAAAATGAGGGAGATGAAGAATAAATATATTTAGGTTTTAGGATACAAATAGGCGTTATGATAGCAGTTAATAAGCGAAGGCTTTAGGGCAGGTATAGTCGGATATATGGTGTTGGTGGTAGGCTTCTGAAGGGAATCAAAATTGTATGACGAGAGTGAAGCATGTGTAAGAATACAATGCTGTCAATGGTGATTGGTTTAGATTAAATAGTGGAGTGCAGACAGGGTTGTTGATGTCTCCTGTATATTCAATTCTGTGATATGATGGCGGTTATGAAAGAATTCGCAAGGTAGGGGGATGTAGGAAATGGTGTTAGAATGATGGAGAATGGAGGTGAAGTGGAGGGTGCCCTACCTATTATATGCGGATGATTGGTTTCGTGTTGGCGAAGTCTGAAGAGAGAGGTTTTGAGAGCGGTGTAGAGAGATTTGCAGTATGTAAAGGGAGGGTTGAAAGTAAACGTAGATAAGAGTAAGGTTATGTTGTGAGTGAGGACAAGTCCTCGGTGTGAAGTTATGTTTAGATGGTGAGCAGCCGGAGCAAGTGTCTGAGTTTAAAAATATTTAGGATATATGTTGTTGGATGAAAAGGGAAGGATGATGCAGAGTGTATAGGAAAGTTGTGAATGCAGAAGGTGGCCTGGTTGCAATTAGGTCGTTTGGTGAATGCAAAGGACTAAGTCTGAGTGTGCTAGGGGGTCTTACATGAGGTATGTTGTTACCTGTGTTATTGTATGGTAGTAGACTATGGTCTGGAATAGAAGTATAGATCTAAGTTCAATGGTTCAGAATGGACAATCTTAGGGTGTGCTAGGTGTGAGAAGAATGATAAAAAAGAGGAATGAACGTATTAGAGAGTGTGGTGTGAAAAAGGGTAAATGAGAGAATTAAATGAAGTATGTTGAGATGCGTTGTAGTGATGGAAAGAATGAATGATAGTCGGTGTGTTAAGCGGATGTATAGTGGTGAGTGTGTTGGGAACCGACCGGCTGGGAGACCGCAAGAGAAGTTGATTGTCGGGAAGGAAATGTCTGAAGAGAGAATGTGAGTTGCAGGAGCGAGAATAAAGGTGCATGATTGGAGAGAGAATGGCGGGTTTTGTATGGGGGCTATGGTTGTGGCCCACCTGGTGCCAGGGGATGAACCTTACATTTGACGATTTACATAGTGAGGGGTCCGTCGCGGTTCCATGATGCTCTAGGGTGGATTTTCTGTCTGTGACGAGCTCTCGCTAATTAATGGTACAGAGGGCAGTAAGGCGTGGGTTCTTTCGACGTTTGTCATTGTTCTCCTACGCTTTTCTTTTCCGATTGCTTGCTACACAACCTTACCCCCAATCTTGGGGCAAAGAGAAAGGTGAAGAAAGATAATGAAATTAATAGTATATAGATATATATATATATATATATAGATAATAATATAATATTATATATATATATATAATATATAGTATATATATAATATATAATATAATAATATATATATATAGATATATATATTATATATATATAATATATATATATATATATTTACGAGTTTAGCCACAATCTATTAATATAATTGTGTTAATAAGGTTACGGGACTGGGACCCAACTCAAATGCACCACCACCAACTCTTTCCCCAACCTACACCCTTAATGAAGAGATTTTACAATGGATTATTATACTTTTTGCACTAGTATTGGAATTCAAATATAGGATGGTTGGGCTTGAGAAACATTAATTTTTCTGCTGAAGCCAGCATGCCATAAATACTCTCGAATACATGGAACATAAGTTGGAGGACAGGCCAAGTAATTCCTTGCAAGTTTACTCAAGCGTGGGTAAACATTTTGTTTAACTTTCCACCAACTGATTGGATCATCATTTGAATCTAATCGTTTTTCTTGGTTATAGTTTTCAATCATTTGCACTTCATCTTTTGGTAGTGCGTGTTTCTTCATCACTACTGGACTGTAGAAATTCTTCCAGTGAATCTGTTATTAATTTACTTATTGCTGGTGTACGGATTATATACTTTTTGCACTAGTATTGGAATTCAAATATAGGATGGTTGGGCTTGAGAAACATTAATTTTTCTGCTGAGAGCCCAGCATTGCTAAATACTCTCGAACTTGGAACATAAGTTGGAGGACAGGCCAAGTATTTCCTTGCAAGTTTACTCAAGCGTGGGTAAACATTTTGTTTAACTTTCCACCAACTGATTGGATCATCATTTGAATCTAATCGTTTTTCTTGGTTATAGTTTTCAATCATTTGCACTTCATCTTTTGGTAGTGCGTGTTTCTTCATCACTACTGGACTGTAGAAATTCTTCCAGTGAATCTGTTATTAATTTACTTGTAGGTGTTGGTTCTGTAGATTTCGTTTTTTTTCCTTTTAAGGGTGGCGAATTATAGACTGTTCGATGAAGTTTTTTCAAACTGAACACAAAGTGAACATTAACTTTGTAATATTGTTACAAAAAAACTTGCCTTTGTAACGGGGATCTAAGTAAGTTGCAATAGTATGAAGGTCATTAATTTCCACAGAACCAAGGCGTTTTTCTAGCTCTAGTTTAATTATATCTTTCATTTCTTTTTAAAAACGTCATCATTTCATTTGAAGATGATTCAAAATGCTTCCTTAGTCGGTGGAGATTAATGGTATTACATCGAAGGCAGAAGCTGTAGCAGGGCTGATATTTTTGTAGTTTCTTCAAATGGTTTTCAATAGCTTAATGCAGTGTGATATTATGTCATTTTCCACATTTAATAAGAATTTGTTAACTTTGGAATACGAAACTGGTGTACGAAGCAGGAGCGTTCTGTTGAGCAGATACTTCTTGTCGCATATATGAAGTGTTACTCATTCCAGCGAGTTGGAATGTCTTTGATAACATAAGATATGAATATCAAGCCTTCGTTGAATTTCTTTCAAAAACTCATTTTTGTAGTAATACTGCTCCTAAACCGTGAATGGATGCGTCTGTTACTACTATAAAATCTTTATTAAAATCTCGAGCAATAAAACATGCCGCGCCACATCCGCAGGCCAAACGCGGATGCGATCCTTTAATAATGTTGCCGAATGCTCGCGATGCGATTTACGAGCATCACTAATATAGTATATAGTATATATATATATATAAGATAATATATAATATATAATATATATATATATATATATATATATATATATATATATATATATATATATATATATATATATATATATATATATATATATATATATATATCGTAAAAGTTAATAGACATTACTCAATTAAAATATAAACTAATGTTATAGTTGATTCAGCATAACAATCCATCTAAATATTTAGTCTCTATGATCATATTTTCCATGACTCACGAACTTTACTAAAAATCTTGCAATAATCTATTTACAAATATACATTTTAAACTATCTACTCTATACAATTTTTAGGTTTTATTGCCCATAAAAAAATAGAATCGATTTCCTTAAGATTTACAATAATCCCAAATCCGGATTTCAATAATCCCAAATATCCCAATTTCAAAAGTCCCTATTTGTAATGATCCCAAAACTCAAATCCCACTCGGATTCCCAAATCCCTTTTCTTAAAAATAATCTGGACAGTAGGAGAAAAGAGGGAATCAGTAGATGGAGAAGCAGGAGGGAGAAGTAGGAAGAAAAGTTTTATAAGGGGTAGTACCACCGAAAATATCATCAGTTTGGAGAAGAACATTAGAGAAAAAACAAGCTATAAGCTTTAGAGTAGTAGTGAAATATATGAAGTTGGTGTGACTGTTGAATGAATGTATTTTGACAATCTCCAAAAAATATACAAGTCTATTTTTATAATGTGAGAAAATATATATATATATATATATATATATATATATATATATATATATATATATTATATATATAATATATATATATATATTAAATAAAATTATATATATATATAATATTAAAATATATATATAGAATAAATATATATATATATATATATATATATATATATATATATATATGAAATAAATATATGTTTGTATATAGAATCTATATATAAATATATATTATATTTCTATTCTTATTTTTTAAATATAAATATAAATAACAGCAAAATAGCCAAGATGTTAAGGCTATCTATTCCAGTGTTGGAATCAAATTAACAAAATGTAAGATTCACCAAAAAGCAAAGGTAAATAATAATAATTATAATAACAGTGATAATTATAATTATAACAATAATTTTAATTATTATTATGATTATAATTATAGTAATATTAATAATAATTATAATAACAGTGATAATTATAATTATAACAAAATTTTAATAATTATTATTATGGATTTATAATTTATAATATACTTAATAATAATTATATAGCAGTGAAAATTATAATAGTAATTAATTATCTAATTCATAATAATTAGGATCATAAGAATAAGTGTATAATTTTGATTGTAATAATAATAATAATAATATCAAAAATAATAATA
The DNA here is from genome assembly GCA_015478945.1 of Trachelipus rathkii. Classification (NCBI taxonomy): domain Eukaryota; kingdom Metazoa; phylum Arthropoda; class Malacostraca; order Isopoda; family Trachelipodidae; genus Trachelipus; species Trachelipus rathkii. The sequence goes on along the minus strand of JABUQX010039822.1, from coordinate 57,405 downwards.
ATAATAATATTAATAATAATAAAATAATAATATTATTAATAATAATAATAATAATATTATTGATAATAATAATAATAGTAATATTATTATTAATAATAATAATATAATTAAATAATAATAATAATAATAATAATATTATTAATAATAATAAAATTACAATGATAATTAGAAGAGATTAATAATAAAATAATAATTAATAAATAATAATAATAATAAAATAAATATATATATTTAATAATAATAATAATATTAATAATAATAATAATAATAATAATAATAATAATAATAATAATAATAATAATAATAATAATAATAATAATAATAATAATAATAATAATAATAATAATAATAATAATAATAATAATAATAATAATAATAATTAATAATAATAATAATAATATATAATAATAATTCATTTTATTTTAAATTGAAACATATTTTATTTTTTAAAGATTTGTTTTATTGTTTTATTATTTTATTATTATTTTTGTTATTTAAGAAATTATATTTGTTTAATTTGATTAAATATATTATGGTTACGTAGATAATATAACAATATTCAAGTTTTATACCTGTATATTGATAAAATTTATAGAAAATATATTGTTTTTAATAATAAATGGTGAAAAATCATAGAAGTTAATTAATAAATATAAAAACACAATTAATATTATAATTAATATTTTACTATACTTTTATATTAAATTTAATATGTTTGTTTAAATATATTTAGTTATATTAGTATATCATATAATGAGTTTAAAATGAAGTCATTGAGAATATATTAATGTTATAAATTTATTAATTAAAGATAACACTAATTAATTTATAAAGTTATTATTGAAATATGATTATTGAAATATATTATTTAATATAATTATATAATTGATTATATAAATTTATTACTGATTAATTATTTTATAATTAATATTATATTTTTTTTCTTTTGTTTTCAAACAGTTTTTTTTTAGATTACCTTTTGTTTGATCATGCCTTAATAAAAAGAGATATGTACTACGCGTTTCATTCTAAAACCAAAGTTGAAGAGAGGAAAATTTTATTCAACGAATATATATATCAAATATATATACTATACATATATAATATATATATATATATAATATAGATAAATAGAATCTGCAAATATATAATATATATATATAGATAGTTTCATATATCTTATTATCGTCAACGTACTTTATAAAAATATTTAAAATGTTTTATATATATAGATATATATATTATATAATATATGATATACTATATATATAAAAACAACAAAAATAATAATTCTTTTTTTGTTGAAATTTTTTTATTCCTTATAAAGAGTTACCATCGTAATTTAGGTATTCAAATTGGTATAATTTTAATTCTTTTAACTTGCAAAAAAATGTTTTATAAGTAAATAATCTTATATTTAAGACATTTTCTTTAAAGTATTTGAAATTTCTTCTGCATTCATATTTTAAATTTTTCATTTCTCGTTTTTCTTACAAGATCCTCATTGGTTTTCGCTAATCAAGGTGCGAAATAGTTCCAAAGTGAAAAAGTTCCGGAAATCAAACGCTTTAACGTCAGCAACTTTGATCAAAGTCATTTGAAGCAGAATTGTCAGGATTATTCTTTAGTTGCAGAATATTGATAATTTTACTTTTAAAAACAAAGATGGGTTGACGAGCCATTTAAAGACACACAAGAAAAGAAAATTTAAGTGTGCCCATTGTAGTTATGAATGTAATTACAAAGGTAACTTAAAAACTCATCTGCTAACTCACAGCAATTCGAAAATTATTTTAAATGTTCTCAAGTGCAGCTACTATTGAATTGTAAATTCAAAAGGTAGCTTAAAAATTCATCTGCTAACTCACAGCAATTCGAAATTATTTAAATGTTCTGAGTGTAGCTATGAATGTAATCGGAAAGATTACTTAAAAATTCATCTGCTAACTCACAGCAATTCGAAATTATTTAAATGTTCTGAGTGCAGCTATGAATGTAATTGGAAAAATGACTTAAAGCGTCATCTGCTAATTCACAGCAATTCGAAATTATTTAAATGTTCTGAGTGTAGCTATGAATTTAATCAGAGAGGTAGCTAAAAATTCATCTGCTAAAACTCACAGCAATTTCGAAATATTTAAATTTTACTGAAGTGCAGCTATGAATGTAATCAGAAAGGTAGCTTAAAAATTCATCTGCTAACTCACAGCAATTTGAAATTATTTAAATGTTCCGAGTGCATCTATGAATGTAATCGCAAAGATAGCTTAAAAATTCATCTGCTAACTCACAGCAATTCGAAATTATTTAAATGTTCTGAGTGCAGCTATGAATGTAATCGGAAAGATAACTTAAGAATTCATCTGCTAACTCACAGCAATTTGAAATTATTTAAATGTTCTGAGTGCAGCTATGAATGTAATTGGAAAAATGACTTAAAGCGTCATCTGCTAATTCACAGCTAATTCACACAACCCAAATGCAATAGAAGAAAATAACCACGCACTAATACTATACGACTATAGCATTCCCACAGATGTACCTATAACACATAACAAGCCGGATATAGTTGTAAAAGATAAAAGAGAAAGAAAGGCATACATTATAGAGATAGGGATACCATGGGACGGCAGAGTATCAGCATATGAAAGGGAAAAGGAAATGAAGTACGAACGACTGAAATACTCATTACAAGGAATGTGGAATGACATTGATAGAGCAGAGGTTATCCCTGTGATAATTGGAAGCATGGGAGTAATTAAAAAAAGCTTAAACCAATATATTGAAAGACTACCGGTGGAAGTAACAACGTTGGAGATGAGCTCCATTATAATACGACAGAGCGCCAGAATACTGAGAATGGTTCTTGGTTGTTAAAGAACCTGCCGGGACAACCATATGCGCTTAGGCCCGAGGTTCGGGCCCGCGCATGTTAAATGTAACCCTAAGAAAAGGGGGGTGGGGCAAAAAAAAAAAAAAAAAAAAAAAAAAAAAAAAAAAAAAAAAAAAAAAATCGAAATTATTTAAATGTTCTGAGTGTAGCTATGAATGTAATCACAAAAGATAACTTTAAATCATCAGCTAACTGTCTGCGTTGTCGACGCGGGGGGGCCCAGGGAGACACGGTGAGGCGGAAGATATACCGCCCCAGATGTGTCTTCCTGCGAAAAGGCAGTAGACATGAAGCCACAATATGTGGTGGATATTACTGGAAACTATCCATGGCAGGAAAAAATAAAAATATTAAGTGCCAGGAACTCGGAAGACCTGGTGCCGGCCCTACCCCATTTTTAGAGGGAGATGAGGGGGGACGGAGCTCTGATGAGCAAATCAAATTATCCCTCCCCGGAAATGGAAAAAATACACCAGACAAGGTGTGGATTTATAACACCTAATACCCCACTTCCACCTGATGAATCGTCAGAGAGGCCTAAGACTTCTCCCGACTCATCAAAACAACCAAAAATCCAAAAAAAAAGATGCAACCCCTACAACCGTAGAGGTGGTGATAGATTGGAATATACGGTGGAAGAAAAAAAAGAGATATTCTGGTGCGTAACATACGGAAGACACAAGATGTTCCCAAAAAAAGGAACAACTAAACGAACGAGAAATATGTTGGAACAACGAGGTGAAATAGATAAAATCAAACTGGAAAGAATACCGGATGCGAGATTTGCCAGTATTGCAACCAATATAAATAATAAAAAGACCCCGATAACACACGAACAGATAAAACAAATCGAGGAGGAAGTAGATCAATACGTGGGGAAGATGAACAAAATGGAGGAAGAAGGTGAATGGGAATGGACAAAGGAAAAGAACGAATACTTAATGGAAAGCTATTACATAGGTATATTAATACCCGAAGAGGAAGGTAAAACGGACTTCTGGAAATATGTTGTGGATAATGAAATAATAGGTGCAAATGATGTAATGGAATATGAGTTTAATAAGAAATATACGGGGGTAGAAAGAAGGAAACTGATCGCCCAAAAACAGGCCATCCTCAACTTTAATAAAGAAAGGAATCAAGGAGCGATAAAAAAAAGAAAAGCTACGTTACCTACAAATGAAGACCTGAAGGAAATAGAACGTAGAGCAAAGGAGAGAATTAAGAATGAAATTCAGATTACACCAGAAATGATCGGAGATATTAAACAGAAAAGTAAAGAGACACTATATCAAGGGAATAGAATGAAAACTGGAAAAAATACAGAGAAAAGTTTAGAAGAACAAAATAAAATGACAGATAATGAAGAGATAATAGATGGGGAGTTGGATGAGACAGAGATAGTAGGAGAAGAAATATCAGAGGCTGCTGAAATCCTAAACAAAGAAATAATGAACAGAACAGATAGTGAAAGTAATAATGATTCAGATACAGGAAGCCACTATGAAGAAACAGAGGAACAAGGTGATGAAGAGATTATTGAAAATGATAGAAACGAAAACGGGGATAGAATGCAGGAGGAAGAAGAGATGATAAGCAAAATAGCACACTATAGAGATGAAGATATTAATACCAACATGGAAGATAGAAAAGGAATAAATAAAATAGATAATTGGATGAAAATAAATAAATATGCCGGAATAGCAAACAGGGTATTACCAAGATTACTACCTGAGAGATGCGATATCTCAGAAGTGAACAGGTTATATTATGCAACAGCAAGAGCAATAACAGATTTGATGGGAGGGAAAATATTTGAAAAAAATAGATCAAATGGAAGAAAGAAGGAACAAAAACCGTCATGGGAAATTAGATTAGAGAGAGACATAGCGAGACTTAGAAAAGAAATATCACTGATAAAAGAATACGAAGAAGGAAACATCACAATGGAAAGTAAAATCAGACAGGCACAAAATATGATAAGAAGAAGCAGAGGCAGAAATCGAGTAACACACGCAATCAGCAGCAGAAAACTAGAATTAGCAGCAAAAGCAAAAAGATTAAGCTCATACAAGAAAGAAGAACAAAGAAAAAGACAAAACAAAATGTACCAGACAGATAAAGGAAAGTTCTATAGAGAGTTGAGAGGTGAAAATATAAAAGTTGATAAACCACCTGAAAGAGACAGACTTGATGCATTTTGGAGGAGTATATATGAAGACCAACGAACACATAATGAAGAGGCGGAATGGATAGAAACAACAAGAAGGAATCCCCAAATAGAAGAAATTAATGAGATGGAATTTGAACCACTAACCGAAAGGGAAGTGATGGAAATGATACGACGTACCAGTAACTGGAAAACACCTGGACCAGACATGGTGCAAAACATATGGTTAAAAAAAATCACAGTACTAAGAGAACCTTTAACAAAGTGCTTCAACAGAATTCTGAACGGAACAGCTGAAATACCCGAGTGGATGACCAAAGGAGAAACAGTCCTTATCCCTAAAACAGGGGAAACACAAAACCCAGGGAAATATAGACCAATTACTTGTCTACCAACTATATACAAAATATTAACAGCAATTATTACAGAAAGAATATACAAACATACAATAGAAAATAATATAATAGCAGAAGAACAAAAAGGATGCAGTAAGGGAAGTCACGGGACAAAAGACCAATTATTAATAAATAAAATGATCCTAGAAGACAGCAGGCAAAGACAGAAGAACTTAAGCATGACTTGGAATGACTATAAGAAAGCTTATGATAGAGAGCCTCACTCATGGATCAAAGAGGTATTAAAAATCTATAAAATAAATAATAAGATAAGAGACTTTATGGAAAAAGTGATGCAAATATGGAAGATCAATATTAAACTACATCACGAAAATGGTACGATACAAATAAATGATGTAAAAATAAGGAGAGGAATATTCCAAGGGGATTCCTTATCCCCATTGCTGTTTGTACTATCGTTGAACCCACTGAGTTCATTGATAAATAACTTGCATAATGGATATAGAATAGGATCAAGAAATGAAAAGAAAGGAAAAAACATCTCGCATTTATTTTACATGGATGACATCAAGCTATACTCCCCAAACAAACAACAAACAATTGAACAGATAGAGGTAGTTAAGAAGTTTTCAAGTGATATACAAATGGAGTTCGGACTAGATAAATGCGCGTTTCTGGAGTTGAAGAAAGGAAAAAGAATTGACAGTGGAAATATCAGAATAAACGACGAAATTATTAGACAACTAGAACAGGAAGACACCTATAAGTATCTCGGGATAGAAGAAAATGAAAAAATAGAACATAAGAAAATGAAGGAAAAGCTGATGAAGGAATATGAGAAGAGACTGAAACTAATATTGAAATCTGAATTAAAATGCAAATTTAAGGTCGAAGCAGTAAGAACATTGGCAGTACCAGTGCTATCGTATGGGTTTGGAATAATTGATTGGTTCCAAGAAGATTTAAACAAACTAGATATTAAGACGAGAAAAATGCTCCACGCCCATAAATTGATATACAAGAACCAATGCCTGGCAAGAATGTATGTCCCCAGGGATCAAGGTGGAATGGGACTCCAGGAAATAGATGCAGTATATAGAGAGGAAGTGATCGGATTAACGACGTATATCGAAGAAAGTGATAGTAAATTCATCAGATGGGTGAAGGAGCACGAAACAGGGAAAGCGATGAGAACATCTTTAACAGCCAAAAAAAGAGATTACCTACGGAAGTATGATATCCCTAACGACGATCCAACAACAGAAGGAATGACAAAAAAGGAAAAGATGAAACACCTAAGAAATGAGCACAGAAAAGCAAGAAGAAAAAAACATGAAAATAATTGGAAGGAGCATGCGTTTGCAAAGGAATACAAAAATATCATAGAACAGGTGTATATAGATAAAGAAAAATCGATAGAAGCAGTATGCAGGGGTAATCTAAGAAAAGAAGATGAAAGAACAATTGTAGGGGCACAGGACTTAGCATTACGAACCAATTGGTTCAAGAGAGAGATAGAGAAAGAGAACATATCCAACAAATGCCGAATGTGTAAAGTATCTCCGGAAACAGTTAGCCATATATTATCAAGCTGTGACACACTTCTCCAACGCAAGACATACACCGAAAGACATAATACAATATGCAAATTAATCCATTTTAGAATTTGTGAAAAATACAAAATACCAATAGAAGCATCCAAATACTGGGAACACAACCCAAACGCAATAGAAGAAAATAACCACGCGCTAATACTATACGACTATAGCATTCCCACAGATGTACCTGTAAGACATAACAAACCGGATATTGTTGTAAAAGATAAAAGAGAAAGAAAGGCATACATTATAGAGATAGGGATTCCATGGGACGGCAGGGTATCAGCATATGAAACTGAAAAGGAAGTTAAGTACCAAACTCTGAAATACTCATTACAAGGAATGTGGAATGACATTGATAGAGCAGAGGTTATCCCTGTGGTAATTGGAAGTATGGGAGTGATAAAAAAAAGCTTAAATCAATATATTGAAAGACTACCGGTGGAAGTAACAACGTTGGAGATGAGCTCCATTATAATACGACAGAGCGCCAGAATACTGAGAATGGTTCTTGGTTGTTAAAGAACCTGCCGGGACAACCAATATTCGCTTAGGCCGATCGGGCCCGCTTCATTGAATATTGCTAACCCTTAAGAAAGGTGAAAATAAAAAAAAAAAAAAAAAAAAAAATTCGAAATTATTTAAATGTTCTGAGTGCAGCTATGAATGTAATCAAAAAGTAACTTAAAAACTCATCTGCTAACTCACAGCAATTTGGAAATTATTTAAATGTTCTGAGTGCGACTATGAATGCAATAACAAAAGTAGCTTAAATATTCAGAAGTGAACAGGTAGCAATAACAGATTTGATGGGAGGGAAAATATTTGAAAAAAATAGATCAAATGGAAGAAAGAAGGAACAAAAACCGTCATGGGAAATTAGATTAGAGAGAGACATAGCGAGACTTAGAAAAGAAATATCACTGATAAAAGAATACGAAGAAGGAAACATCACAATGGAAAGTAAAATCAGACAGGCACAAAATATGATAAGAAGAAGCAGAGGCAGAAATCGAGTAACACACGCAATCAGCAGCAGAAAACTAGAATTAGCAGCAAAAGCAAAAAGATTAAGCTCATACAAGAAAGAAGAACAAAGAAAAAGACAAAACAAAATGTACCAGACAGATAAAGGAAAGTTCTATAGAGAGTTGAGAGGTGAAAATATAAAAGTTGATAAACCACCTGAAAGAGACAGACTTGATGCATTTTGGAGGAGTATATATGAAGACCAACGAACACATAATGAAGAGGCGGAATGGATAGAAACAACAAGAAGGAATCCCCAAATAGAAGAAATTAATGAGATGGAATTTGAACCACTAACCGAAAGGGAAGTGATGGAAATGATACGACGTACCAGTAACTGGAAAACACCTGGACCAGACATGGTGCAAAACATATGGTTAAAAAAAATCACAGTACTAAGAGAACCTTTAACAAAGTGCTTCAACAGAATTCTGAACGGAACAGCTGAAATACCCGAGTGGATGACCAAAGGAGAAACAGTCCTTATCCCTAAAACAGGGGAAACACAAAACCCAGGGAAATATAGACCAATTACTTGTCTACCAACTATATACAAAATATTAACAGCAATTATTACAGAAAGAATATACAAACATACAATAGAAAATAATATAATAGCAGAAGAACAAAAAGGATGCAGTAAGGGAAGTCACGGGACAAAAGACCAATTATTAATAAATAAAATGATCCTAGAAGACAGCAGGCAAAGACAGAAGAACTTAAGCATGACTTGGATTGACTATAAGAAAGCTTATGATAGTGTGCCGCACTCATGGATCAAAGAGGTATTAAAAATCTATAAAATCAATAATAAGATAAGAGAGTTTATGGAAAAAGTGATGCAAATATGGAAGATCAATATTAAACTACATCACGAAAATGGTACGATACAAATAAATGATGTAAAAATAAGGAGAGGAATATTCCAAGGGGATTCCTTATCCCCATTGCTGTTTGTACTATCGTTGAACCCACTGAGTTCATTGATAAATAACTTGCATAATGGATATAGAATAGGATCAAGAAATGAAAAGAAAGGAAAAAACATCTCGCATTTATTTTACATGGATGACATCAAGCTATACTCCCCAAACAAACAACAAACAATTGAACAGATAGAGGTAGTTAAGAAGTTTTCAAGTGATATACAAATGGAGTTCGGACTAGATAAATGCGCGTTTCTGGAGTTGAAGAAAGGAAAAAGAATTGACAGTGGAAATATCAGAATAGAAGACCAGATCATTAGACAACTAGAACAGGAAGACACCTATAAGTATCTCGGGATAGAAGAAAATGAAAAAATAGAACATAAGAAAATGAAGGAAAAGCTGATGAAGGAATATGAGAAGAGACTGAAACTAATATTGAAATCTGAATTAAAATGCAAATTTAAGATCGAAGCAGTAAGAACATTGGCAGTACCAGTACTATCGTACGGGTTTGGAATAATTGATTGGTTCCAAGAAGATTTAAACAAACTAGATATCAAGACGAGAAAAATGCTCCACGCCCATAAATTGACATATAAGAACCAATGCCTGGCAAGAATGTATGTCCCCAGGGATCAAGGTGGAATGGGACTTCAGGAAATAGATGCAATATATAGAGAGGAAGTGATTGGATTAACAACCTATATTGAAGAAAGTGATAGTAAATTCATCAGATGGGTGAAGGAGCACGAAACAGGGAAAGCGATGAGAACATCTTTAACAGCCAAAAAAAGAGATTACCTACGGAAGTATGATATCCCTAACGACGATCCAACAACAGAAGGAATGACAAAGAAAGAAAAGATGAAACACCTAAGAAATGAGCACAGAAAAGCAAGAAGAAAAAAACATGAAAATAATTGGAAGGAGCACGCATTTGCAAAGGAATACAAAAATATTATAGAACAGGTGTATATAGATAAAGAAAAATCGATAGAAGCAGTATGCAGGGGTAATCTAAGAAAAGAAGATGAGAGAACAATTGTAGGGGCACAAGACTTAGCATTACGAACCAATTGGTTCAAGAGAGAGATAGAGAAAGAGAATATATCCAACAAATGCCGAATGTGTAAAGTATCACCGGAAACAGTTAGCCATATATTATCAAGCTGTGACACACTTCTCCAACGCAAGACATACACCGAAAGACATAATACAATATGCAAACTAATCCATTTTAGAATTTGTGAAAAATACAAAATACCAATAGAAGCATCCAAATACTGGGAACACAACCCAAACGCAATAGAAGAAAATAACCACGCGCTAATACTATACGACTATAGCATTCCCACAGATGTACCTATAACACATAACAAGCCGGATATAGTTGTAAAAGATAAAAGAGAAAGAAAGGCATACATTATAGAGATAGGGATACCATGGGACGGCAGAGTATCAGCATATGAAAGGGAAAAGGAAATGAAGTACGAACGACTGAAATACTCATTACAAGGAATGTGGAATGACATTGATAGAGCAGAGGTTATCCCTGTGATAATTGGAGCATGGTGATGAATTAAAAAGGCTTAGCCAATATATTGAAAGACTTTACCTTGGGAGTAACAACCGTTGAACTGAGCTCCATGATATAATACGACAGAGCCGCCGAATACTGAGAATGGATTTCTTGGTTGTTAAAAGAACTTGCGGGAACAACCATATAGCGGTAGGGGAGGGTTCGGGGCCGCGCATTAAATGGTAACCCTTAAGAAAGGTGAAAAAAAAAAAAAAAAAAAAAAAAAAAAAAAATCGAAATTATTTAAATGTTCTGAGTGCAGCTATGAATGTAATCAGAAAGGTAGCATTAAAATCACATCTTCTAACTCACAGTAATTTGAAATTATTTAAATGTTCTGAGTGCAGATATGAATGTAATCACAAAGGAAATTTAAAAAGACACATCCTTAAGAAGCATGAAACTGGCCCAAGAAATAAAGAAATCTTCGAAAATAAAAATGCATAAAGAAATTCCATTGCAAACCGAAAATTAAAGGGACGCTAATTTTAGAGACAAGAAATTGATGATTGATATTATGAATTAGATCCAGAAGAATAATCATTAAAGGAATGCATAAAAGGTCTCCTTTACCAGGACAACTGAGGACCTTTCAAGTGGCATATTTTGAAGCTTCATCATTCTTTACGATCTTCGAGATACCAGGATAGACCAGAGTGATGTTTATGATTGCATGATGATTAAATAATGACTGTACGGTATGGCGGAAAAAAGGAAAAGTAACGAAGATAAATTCAAGCAACAATATAGACTAAAATGGTTAACTATATTCCTGTGTTGTGGTTGATATTGGGAAGTTCCTAAAAATCCTGTAGACTTCCAGGTCAAAGTTCGAACTCGGCTAGAATATAAATCGCCGAAAAGAAGGAATAAAATTTTAATGTATCTTATAACAACATAGTTATAGTTAATGAAGAACAGCAATTGAGTTACGGGGATACTTGTCCCTAAAGAACAATTAATAATTACGGTAATTTAAGCAATAAAAATTATGATAGGATATAGTAAATGAGGGGAAGATTTTTGTAGGTCATGATTGACAACAGTGAGACGTATGACAAAGTGTTCCCTATTCACAGCTGACATAGTATCGAATATATATAAAATAGTAAATCACCCTCATAAAGAAATGTTATGGAAACTAAAAATCTTTTCTCATTCATCTCTTCTTTCCCCCTCCATTTACACAGAGTACTTTATTAACCTGATAAAAATTGGATACAGTCGAATCTAAAATCGGAGAAGAACTGAAAAATCTCTTACCTCTTTTTTGTTAATGAAGTAAATCTTCGCATCAAACAGAAAGAAATCAGAAAGACGTGTAAATGTAGCAAGTAATTTATGAGTAGAAATTGGAATGAATTTTGGATTGGATAATTAAGTGCGATTCAATTCGGTTCTGAATAAAAGGAGAAACGCTTGCAGAAAACATCAGAGTAAATAATGAAGAATTAGAAGAGATGGAAGGGAACTAGTATTGTGCAAAATGGCATTGTAAATGTTTTAACTGATTAGGCTTAATAAAATTCTTGATTAAATGGTTTTTATTCTTCCAAATTAAATTTCCTAATAAAAAGTAGGTAAATTAAAGATTAATGAAATTGAATTTAAAATAAATATGAACGAAGATACTGATTACTCGATTGGAACTTAATTTAACCCTTTGATGCCGAGTGAGTGATTCCGCTTATAAATAAAAAAAATTTTGTTTTTAATATCTTCATTAGACCTCTAATAAGGCGTTTTGATTTTTTTTTTTTTTTTTTTTTTTTTTTTTTTGCCCTATTGCCCAAAAATAGGGTGATGCAATAATGCATCTCACGGCGTTAAGATCGTCATAACAAAAAAACT
>JABUQX010039822.1:0-40000 GCA_015478945.1 Trachelipus rathkii | reverse complement strand
TTAGTGTGAGAATTAGTGAATCGGCCTTTAAGAGCATCCATGAGGGACTTTATTAAATGCTTTCCTAATATGTGAATAAGTAACATAAACATTAATATACTCCATTAATTTCAAAAGATTCGTCTGATATAAGATCTATCCTCTCTAAAACCGAATTGAGAGTTATGCAATATATTATTATCTAATAAAAGTTCCTCTTCGATCTTCCATTATTTTGCCCCAAACCTTCACTACTAATGATGTTAAATTTAAGGGACTTCAATGTACACCACACTGTGTGGTTTGGCTGCTCTCATACTGATACAGGAGGGAAGGAGACTAAAACATTCAGAATTCTCAACAATCTGGAACAGCTGATTAAGGAACCTACACATACATTTTATCTCCACAATTTTGCAGCTCTTAATTATAACAATTTCTCCAGCAGCTCCACCATGCCTTAAAGTGTACTTTCTGGCACTTTAATCGGACAAGTTGGAAGGCATTGCGTCGCTTCTTTGCTACCTACCCTTGATATGAATCTGTTTGACTTGGTTTATTGGTGACATGAAAATTGATTGCCATAATCTCGAAGGTGATGGGTTCGTTATAATATTACAAATCTTTATCTTCACGTGGGCGACATTCTGGTTTATCGTGGCATCATTCTCTTTTCTTCGGATGAAGATGACTCTATCAGAAGTGATCATTCTTATCTATCAACCTCTTCATATGGACGTGAGTTCAAATAGATGTCTTTTCGGAAGGATCTTGGCGGCTGGTTGTATTATTACTATACAAAGAAATTTTTACTGACATATAGGATCTCTTTGTAAGAGTTTGCGTGAAATCTGCGTGAAAACATCTCTTAGCTTTCTATTGTTTTGCGCTCATAATACTCTTGTAATATGACGATTTGGCATACCATGTTATTGAAATTGATCTCTTCGGTTCTTTATCAGTTCACCCTCGTTGAAGTTTTGACATTATCAATCTTTCTATCTTCACGACATCCATGTGACCTTGCGTGGGACTGTGATCGTTGCATGAAGCTTCTAGATTATGATGTGAAGGCTAGTGATTCAGACGCGTTATTATAATGTTTGAGTGTTTTCCAGTGCTGCGTATCGTTACTATATACTCTACTTAACTCTAACACTTTTCCTCAGTGCTGGAAGCACGCATGTGTTCAATCGAGCCCGAAGAAAGGTAGCCGCTCTAATCCTTGTAACTATCATGCTAAATCTCTCACTTGTATTCTATCTAAAATTTTGAAACTCCTCAGCTCTTATTTCCTGGATCATCTGGAATATTCCTTCCTTTCAGATCACCAGTATATTTTTCAACGTTCAAGGTCAACTGGTAACATTCTTTCCTATCACTGATTTCTGGTCTTTGCCCGGGTATGGCATGCGTTACTGCTCTCTAAGCTTCCTTGTTTCGGGTTTCCTCCTTCTCTTTGCTCACTTTTGTCTAGTTCTCAGATCGTTCCATATCGGCACTGGTTGATGGAGCGACCTCTTCTTCCTTTCCTGTTGTTAACTGTGGTGTTCCGCAAGGTTCTGTTTTATCTCCACCTTTATTCTTACCTTTCATTAACGATATTCTCAGCTGCTCATCTAACTCTGTTCATTCTTATGCCGATGACTCAACTCTCCATTCTTCCACTCACTTCAAATCTGCTCCCTCTTTCGCTTCTAGAGCAGCTTCTCGACTATGCTTTCCGATTCATTTCTTGCTGATATGGATGGGATTTCCCGGTGACGTCACCTCAACCATGTGAAATTCAACTCTTTAAAAACTAAACTTCACATCTCTCTCTCTCTCTCTCTATCAACTTTCCTATCTTCTTCGAAGGCTCTCCCGTGTCACTTGTGGACAACATAAACATTAAACTATCTTGGAAACCTCACATCACAACGGTTGCTGAGGTGGCCTCAAAGAAGCTGGGGGTTCTTTCCAGGTTGCAAGAATTAATTTCTTCCGAACAGTTACTCCAATTATATAAGGGTCTTAGTCGCTCTTGCGTGTAGTACTGCCCACATTTGGGGGAATTCCGGTTCCACCCTTCTATTGGATGGGGTTGAGTCTAAGGAAGAAAGATTAATAAACTATTTTCCAACTCACTTGATACTCTATCTCTATGACGTGACGTTGGTGCTCTATCTCTTTTCTATAGGTACTACAACGGCTGGTACTGGAGAGAGTTGACCTCACACATTGCACCACCCTCGGGGCACAATGAGTGCCATGCTTTCTCATGAATTCTGTGTGAATATTGTGAACTCCAGGCTTGCTTGTTTTGTGCCTCTTTCTATCCAACCACCTCTCTTCTGTGGAGCTCTCTCCCTTCATCTTTTCCTGCTGTATTTAATCTCCCTCTCTTCATGTCCTCCGTTTGCGGTCACCTCAGAGGCTTGCGTTAGAGTTGTGGTTTTGTGTTTTTTCCCATATTATTATTATTATTATTATTATTATTATTATTATTATTATTATTATTATTATTATTATTATTATTATTATTATTATTATTATTATCCCTCTCGCGAAGGTCGTTGTGGCCCCACACTGTCGCGACGTTTTGTCATGGATGAAGGGGTGCCTCAGGGCAGTGTGTTGAGTGTGTTGCTTTTTGCAATAGGGTTCAATGGAGTAGTGGCTACCATTCCACCATCGGTCCGCTGCTCCGTCTATGTCGACGATCTTGCACTTTATGTTACTGGGGCTAGGCTTCCTTGTATGGAGCGTCAGCTTCAGCTGGCCATTGACAGGGTTTCCGCATGGTGTAGTAAGCGTGGTTTCACGTTCTCTACGTCGAAAACAAAGGCCATGTTGTTCAGGAAAAATCCACGGCGTGGTGGTCGGGTGCGTTCGCTTCCTTCTTTGACCCTTTATGGTTCTCCCATCTGCTTGGAGTCTACTGTGAGATTCTTGGGTCTGCTGCTCGATGAGCGCCTTACGTACCTCCCTCATATTACTCATCTCAGGACTAGCTGCCGTCGTTCGTTGGATCTTTTGCGGCACCTTACCTCTAAGACTTGGGGTGCGGACAGAAAGAGCATGCTCCATCTTTACATCATGCTGGTACGGGCCAAACTGGACTATGGTTGTGCCATTTATGGGCAAACTTTCCAGTCGTACCTCCGTCTTCTTGACCCACTTCAGAACGAGGGCCTACGGATTGCGACTGGAGCTTTTAGATCTTCCCCGAAGGTGAGCCTGGAGGTGGAGGCGGGGGTGATGCCCTTGTCTCTGCGGAGAGAACAGCTCATGTGCTCCTTGTTCCTCCGCATTCAGGTTCCTTTATCCTCTGGCTTGTCCTCTGTCATTGAACGCGTCCCCTACAATCCTTCTTACTGGCCGTTTGCTGGGATTGTCAATTCCATCTTCCGTTTCCTCGACCTACCCCTCCGAGGGGTCATGCAGTATTCTTTCAATACTTCCACTGGTACTTGGGTCTCTCCACCCCCCGTTGTCTGCTTTGGGATTCGTTCATTAACAAAAGCTGATACACTCCCGGCGACGCTGAGGAATTCTTTTCTGTCTCATGCGGAGGTTCACTCGGACTCGGTCGCTGTCTACACTGACGGCTCCAAGACGGATGTGGGAGTGGGAGCTTCGGCTGTTTTTCCCGACTTCACCGTCTCTCACACTCTGCCACCTTCCTCGTCGGTATTTTCTGCCGAACTGGTTGCGGTGGCTATGGCAGTTCATAGGTTGAGCGGCTTCCCCTCGGTGGGTAGTTACACACTGTTCTCCGATTCCAGAAGTGCCCTTGAAGCGTTGCTTGACCGGTCTTCCAGAAACCCTTTGGTCTCTACCATCCAAAGACTCCTCTGCTCGTTGCGTGTGCAGGGGACGACTGTTACATTCTGTTGGGTCCCTTCCCATGTTGGTGTTCCGGGGAACGAACGAGCCGACAGGGAAGCTAAACATGCAGCGAACAACGTACTGCCACGTACAATACCTTCCTCCTGACTTGCGACTGGGACGCCTTCCTGCTTCTGATTTTTAAGTATTCATTCGTCGCTGGAGGAGTAATCGTGGCTGCCAAGCTTGTTAAGTCCGGGAGAATGTCAAACAGCGCAAACTCCATTACGGTCAAGCCTCATTGGCCACTGGTCATATTCCTTTTGGGAAGAGAGTGCTATGCGGAGGTGATTAAACAGTGCAGGCGGACATACCAATTTCTGCGGTTTTTCTCACGCTATGCAGGGATGCGTCTGCGTTTGCGCAAAGAGTTGCCGCCTTTCCATTTTCATGTTTGTGGGTTTGCGATGCCCTTTCTGCCATAGCGCACCCTGTTCTTCCCTAAACGCATTTCTATTCCTGTCCATCATCAACTAACACTTGAGATATATCAGCATTCCGAAATTGATGGCGTTTTGCCTTCTGTGCTGGACCAACATCTCTTCTCATAGTTATTAATATAAACACAGTTTTATCATCGTTTACAGGATACACCTTATTGTTGGTTTACTGACACTGTATAGCCATATGACTAATTACTGTAGGTCCTGTACATCAACTTCAAAAAAATCCCTCTCTTTCAAAGTGTAACCTCAATTGTCGTCGAAGGGGCATGAACAGTGTCTGTAGACCATGTTCTTGTTTATAATTTGTTCTTGTTACTCCTTTCCTTTATTATTTTATTTTATTATTCATTCTTTTGCTTTCATTTTTCATTGTTTTTTTCTTTATAGTTATTTTTATTTTTAGTCTTCCTATTATTCTTTTCCTTATCTTCATTATATTATAACTGTGTACACCATTCGTTTTGCCCGTCCCTTTCAGTTTTGTTTCCCTGCCTCTTGATCTGTGCAGTTTGCCCTGCATTACAGTCATCTTGTGAAGTCTGCCATTCCTCTTAGATCCTCAGTTGATATCATTGTTGCCTCTGGCTTCTCATTTTTCCCTCCTTCCTCCCTTAGGTGAGGTACAGTTCAAAAAACCAGTTGTTCTGTGCTTTTCTTCAGATAACTTATTATTGGGACTGAACCTTGCTAACAGTGAGGAAGCTATTATACGTAGGTGTATAATATTGGGCTTTGCAGTGTATTGTCTCATCTTAGGGACTGGAAGCGCAGTTTTGGGAGCTTGCTGAGGCCACACCAATGGCCCGCACTATGGGGTGGGTTTCTGGGAGAGGAGGTATTATGCTCTGGGCGTGCCGGTGGGCTCAGTTTAATAGTTGGATCCCGATCATAGTTAGTTTCTGTTATCCATGTCGTGATTATTTATTTGTCTTTGTTTATTGCGTTCTCGTGTTTAGGTCGCCTTTAAGCGGAAACATTATTTAAAAAGAAGACTCACCATCAATCGAACCATCCAGTTTCTCTAGCGCTTCGGTCGGTGCCGACACCTAGTTGGATGAAATAGGTTGGTTGGTTCTTCTTGCTCATTAGTCCAGAACAACGATTTAAGCTGGGACCCTTATACTGACCAGCAGAGGCTGTTCATGGCGATCAACTTAACGATTCAGTGTCAGAAACTGCCGGTTGCAAAGCGCCAGCTGAGTCTCTACTAAAAATCATAAAAAATCGCTGCGATCATGCTCTCAGATCCCCTTCGGAGTCCCCGGTCTCAACTCTATTACCATTTTTGTTGCTCCACTACGTCACGTCATGGATGCGTTGGCTATCTTTTCTCGTGGCGATTAGGACGGTTCTCAAATCGACTGAGTGGCGGCTTGGTGAGAACGGTTGGTTGGGTTCATGCCACCTCGGACGCAGAATCAAAATTTAACTTTTCTATCGTCTCTGTGGGAGGTCAGTATCTCAAATCGGATGATGTCCGCAACACCTCAAAATTTTAATATAAACTCCGGGTTCGTTTAGACACTACTGACGATATCTTAGCCATTTCCAAAAACGACATGTGCCAGTCACCAATGTCTACAGGTTCCCTCTTACCGGGGGACCACTTTGCACTATCGTCATTTGCCACGTTCTGCCAGCGACCATCCAGCAAAGTACGCGGTTTTACCATATCTCGTTGGGAACTTCAGTCTGCTTCCCGGAGAGAGTGTTTTAAGTGTTACCAAATTTGGACACCTCACCAGTGTTGTATCCCTGCTCAGGTATCTGTTCGCGTTGGGGGAGTTTTCTCCACTCCACTGCAAATAATCTTCTTAATTGTCTAATTGCGAAGATTATAATCAAAACTCTTCATCACGCATTCTTATGCTTGGAAGAAGAAATCTAGTCGTGCTCATTAGTTGGGTGGCTGTTGAAATTGCCGCCGAACGAGAGAGAATCATCCCATCTTCCTCTTTCTTTTGCTAAGGCTACGACTGTTCCATCGGCAGTTCCCTCTGGCAGTGCTCCCCGCTCCCATGTGCCTAGTTTGGACTCTTCTCGAGTATCCCATTCTTTCCTTCCAACTGGTGTTCCGGTTTCTGCGGCACCTTCTGGAATTGAGATTCCGGTTGCTCGAGCTAACTGTCCTCCCGACTCTCCTACGATGATCCGTACGTCCACTCGACTTTCTTCGCCGAAAACCAGTTCTTTGTCACATGCGGTTCACGTTGCGGAGATTCACGCACCGCCTCTGGAGAGTATCTCTTCAATGGTCGTCGACCAACATCCATGCGTGACCTCTGACCCCCATTACACCATCTCTCGGAAGCGTCCAGCTTCTCTTTCCCCGGGAAAGCATCACGACGTTCCGTCTCTTGATCCTGTTCGCCCATCTGTCGGTGGGTCTTCCCCCAGACGTCTTCTTTTCAATATGTGTTAGGGACTGTAGAAGCTGACGCCGTTCAAGTAAGGACGCAAGCAAGCAAGGCACAAGCAGTAACTCGATCGATCTACCCCTCCCTGTGAAAATAAGAAGGATGGTGCTTCCACTCCTACACCTTCTATGCTGCCTATCCGCACTCAGCCCACGACTGACTCTGTTCAGTTGTACTCTAGTGAGTCTGAAACCTATTCGGAGGCCACTATGGTCTCTTCCGATGACTCTCCTTCCTCTGATCGCCGCCGTGTTGACGTTACGATCTTTTCCTGCGAGACCTCGGCTGTGATTATGGGGAAACCGTTCCGTCGCTGGGGCCGTCCGGGGGTGGAGAGTGGCTCTGCACCGCGGGGCTGTCAGCGGAGGGTGGGTGCTGATGGAGTTGGGAAGGACGGACCATCTCTCCCAGACTCTTGTTCAGGTTCATCTCCTGCTACGGCTATTGCCCAGGATTCAGCTTGCCGCGCATCACCCTCTTGCTGGGTCTCCGGACTCTCCCGGTCCCAACGACCGTCCATGTTCTTTGTTGGAATCTGCTTCATCGATTTCTACCGGCATTGATAGGGGTGCTGCTGAGAGGGTGGGGAATCCCTCTCAGTCCGCTGAGTTACCGACCCCCTGTCCGGATCTTAGCAAACATTCTGACGTTGAGGGTGGTTTAGCTCGCATCTTCGGTGAGGGCACTCCTTTGGAAGCCAGGAGCCTCTCCTGCTCCAAACAGGGTGGTACCCCTCTCTCCCTACTGCGTGACTTTCCCCTTCCTCCTGGATTCGAGATTCCGTATGATGAGCCGTTGAGTGGCTCTAGGGATCTTCCTGTATCGTCTTCCGAGACGGCGCAAGATTCTCAGCACATCGTGACAATTGTCACGGATCGCCCTGAAGATTGATTATTCACTTCTCTATTAATATGACAAATTTTCTTCAGGCAAGATCCAATTTTTTGCCTGGGACGGACCCCAGTTTTCACCCCACCTAAAATGGACACAAAATTCGGAATTTTCAGCTGATTTTGACTATATAAACACCAAAATGTAGCTTTTTGCCCTCTAAATGATTTCCGGTGTTTTTCTGTGACTGTAGTCATTCTTTCAGAATTTTACAATTTTTCAAAATTCATGAAAATTCATGTTTCTGACATTTTTGGCATCAACTTCCAGAATTTTTTACAAAATGACTTTCAAGCTTGAAATATGCATAGATAGGTCAATTACCTACAATAGTACAGAACTTTTCGATTTTGAGTTTTGTTGCTCAGCGTCCACCAATTTCCAAACCCATTTTTTTTAAATTTTGAAAAGTTTTTTTCTGTTCAAGTAAAGTGGATGAAATTTTCAGACATATGTAGTCGGAGAGATGCACATCTTTTACTTAGATAATTTTTGTGTATACTCAAAAGAAATGTTTTTAAAAATTTTGAAAATTTTTTTTTTTGGAAAATTTGTTCCAAGAACAAATCAAAAACTAATACATATAAAAATAATCTAAAATGAAAAATGTTTTCCCAACACATAAGCTGAGAAATTCTCGTCCACTTCGCCAGAACAAAAAAAAAAATTTATCCCGCAATTTTCATTTCAAAAGTCGCATCAGGTTTTGAGTGGTGGACGACGCTGAGCACAAAACTCAAAAAATCGAAAAGTACTGTACTTTTTTAGATAATAGACCTATCTATGCATATTTCCAGTTGTTTCATTTGTAAAAAATTCTGGAAGTTAATGCCAAAAATGTCAGAAACATGAATTTTCATGAATTTTGAAAAATTGAAAATTCTGAAAGAATGACTACAGTCACAGAAAAACACCGGAAATCAACGTTTTAGAGGGCAAAAAAAGCTACATTTTGGTGTTTATATAGTCAAAATCGGCTGAAAATTCCGAATTTTATGTCCATTTTTAGGTGGGGTGAAAACTGGGGTCCGTCCCAGGCAAAAAACTGGATCTTGCCCTTCAGTGGAATTGTCGTGGCTATTCCCGAACTATGAAAAGAGTTAGCTAGACTAATCGAGGAACGTCACCCACAGGCTATTTGTCTTCAGGAGCTGCAACTTCGTCACCGTGTCCTTTTCCCACCATCCACATACAGAAAGCTCATCTCCCTGAATCGTGGTGCTAATGATCGAGAAGGTGTGGCGATTCTGCTTCACGAATCGGTCCCTTTCACTCGGATTCCCCTCTCTTCTCCGTTACATGCGGTGTCATTTAGAATCTACCTCGAATCACCGCTTACTCTGTGCTCGGTGTATCTGGCGCATAGCTGTCCTTACACTAAGGAAACTCTTTGAGCTTTGTTCAGGAGTTTGCCGCAGCCCATGTTAGTCCTCGGTGATCTTAACCTCCGCCACCCATTGTGGGGTGACACTATAGCATCTCCTCATGCCGATTGGATACTTGGAATCCTGAAGGAATTTTTTTTTTTTTTTTTTACAGTTGTCCCACCCACTTTTCAACGTCTTGACTCAAATTACGCAGATGAGAACAGACACAGGCTTTAAAATGAGGGAGTTTAAATAGAAGATGAAAGAGAGTTCCACAGAACAGAGGTTGCAGGAAAGAAGGAAGCACCGTAGTGAACTAGCCTGGAGTTACCAATATCTACATATATCTCGTGCGCAGACACAGCACCCCTTGTGCTACGAGGGCGTCGTAAAGGCAGTGATACGCGAGTGGTAAGTTCCCTCGAACACCTGCCGCTGCGGTACCTATAGAAAAGAGATAAAGCACCAACATCGCGCCGCAAAGATAGAGGGTCAAGTGAACTGGAAAGGACATAACAGTTTATAACCCTGTCCAAAAGCAGAGCGAAACCAGAGCCCCCCTAGATATGAGGACAGTACTCCATACAAGGGCGGATGAGACCCTTGTATAGCTGGAGTAACTAAGAAGAGGAAAAAAAGTCTCGTCTCACAGTCTAAACAGAACTCCCAGCTTCTTTGAGGTCGGCCTAGCAACCGTTGTGATGTGAGGTTTCCAAGATATTTTTTTTATGTTAAGGCCGAGGATGTTTATATTGTCAACATGAGAGACGAGAGAACCGTCAAAAGAGATAAGAAAGTTAGAAGGTGTTTTAGAGAGGGAGATTTGTGGAAGTTGGGTTTTAAAGAATTGAATTTCACAGTTGAGACAGATCCCACTCGGAAATTCTATCCAGATCAGCGAGAATAGAATAGGAAAGATTAAGACGAGAGGTAATTTTAGAAGTAAAAGAGGTAGCAGAATTGAAATGAGTTGAAGAATGAGGGGTCGAGTCATCCGCATATGAGTGGATTGAGTTAGATGTGCAGGTGAGAAGATCATTAATGAAAAGTAGGAATAAAGTAGGAGATAAGACAGAACCCTGAGGAGCACCAATATTAACAGAAGAAGAAGAAGTCGCTCCATCAACCACAGCCGATATTGAGCGACTCTAAAGAAAGCTAGACATAAGTAAACAAAGAGAAGGAGGAAACCCAAAGGAGGGGAGCTTGGAGAGCAGTGACGTGTGCCATATCCGGTCAAATGATTTGGATATGTCAAGCGCCACCACGCAAGTCTCCCCGTAGTTCCTAAGAGCGGAAAACCATAAATCGGTTAAATAGGAAAGTATATCGCTAGTAGACCTCGAGCGCCGAAAGCCGTACTGGCGATCGGAAAGAAGAGATTGAGATTCCAGATGGTCTAAAAAGTGAGAGTTGAGAAGGGTTTCAAAGATTTAGATAGAATACAAGTGAGAGCTAGAGCGAGATAGTTAGAAAGATCAGAGCTGCTTCCTTTACTCGGAATAGGTTGGATGGTATTCAACACAAGAACGTGCACAGTCGCTGGATATAGATCTACGTTGGGCAGGGCGTCTCAGCACATAGCATCTCATTGGGAGATGCCATCCGGGCACCCGCCTTCCTAACGTTCATAGATCTCAGGAGCTCATGCACCCTATCAAATGTAATCACAGGCAAAGGCATAGGACACGTGAGAGGAGGAGGAGGAATGCCAGAATCATCCACGGTTGAGTTAGAGGAAAATAGCAGGCCGAAGAGATTGGCCTTTTCAGTTGGAGAATTAGCAACAGAGTCATCAGAGCGAATAAGAGGAGGAAAGGCAGATTTACAAAAGTTGGTATCTTGTTTTTCAAGAGACCAGAAAGATTTGTTAGTAGGAGAACCAAGAAGGTTAGCGCACTTTCGTTTGATGAAAGCCCGCTTTGCTCGACGAAGAGTATCCCTGAAAAGATTTCAAGCTGAATGAAAATTAGCGATAGTGATATGAGAACGAGAATTTTTCCACTTCCAATACGCGCTGTCTCTAGCCTAAATGGCCAGAGAACAAGAAAGATCGAACCATGGATTATGAAAAGGGAAGGATTTAGTCGAAGAAGGAATGAACCTGCTCATCCCATCAACGATTACAGCTCCAAACTTAGTGGCAGAAGCCGAAGCGTCACCAGAGTCAAAACAGTCATTCCAATTATAGTTAGCGTAGAGGCGATGCAAGGCCCCCCAATCAGCCCGATCATAGTGCCAGAAAAAAAGCATAGGGCAGGGTGGAGTTGTTGGAGAGAAAGTATTAAAATTAAGAGATTTAAGGTTGTGGTAAGATTTACCAATAAGAGCGAAGGTGGTTATTTATAGAGAGAAGGACTAGTGGTGAAACATAGCTCAAGTGTGTTCAAGAATTGGTTAGGACGATCCGGGATGTGTGTAGGTTCTTTGATTAGTTGCTCCGGATCGTTGAGAATGTTGAATTATTCGGCCTCCTCCCCACCTAAATCGGTATGAGAAGACCCCAACCATTCAGTGTTGTGTACATTGAAATCCCCTAAATAGAGGACCTCAGAATTTGGATGAGAAGATATAACAATCTCGTGAGAAGTAGTAAGATATTCAAAGAAGGAAAGAAAATCTCTGTTTTATTAGGAGAAACAGTGCAGAGCACAGATTATTATAGTGAAGGAAGAAAGATTTGGAGCCATAGAACATCGAAGTTAGGAGATTCAAGATTCACGAGACGTGTTACAGGAGTATTAATGTTTACATAATCACACACTCCACCCTTCAGAGGGAAATTATGAAATAAGTTATAGTTTGATACATTAAATGAGTTAGAGGATGAATTCTTAGCCATCTGAGTCTCAGACAAGAGCGAAAGGTTAGGGTTAGAGTTAGAGAGGTGATATTCCACAGAGGCAAAGTTAGAGTTTAAACCGCGGATGTTGGTGAATTCAATAGAAAGCCCGCGCCTATGCAAATCTGCCATCTCTCACACACACACACTCAACACACACAGGCACACACACCTACACACACAGACATACACACACATACGCACACACACACACACACAACCTACACACACAAATAAAAACAAAAGACAAAAACAGACTAAAACAAAAGGAGAAATTCGAGATAAAAGTGAACATGAACTAAAATCTAACTTAAAAAATTTAAGTACTAAAATTAATTAAAACTCAATAACTATACGATGAAAAAAATAAAACTTAAATCTATGCAACTTACCCCACTCGGATAGGTAGTATTAAATTTTGTTAAAACCTACAACTAAAAAAAATGAAAAAAATTTAA
The DNA here is from genome assembly GCA_015478945.1 of Trachelipus rathkii. Classification (NCBI taxonomy): domain Eukaryota; kingdom Metazoa; phylum Arthropoda; class Malacostraca; order Isopoda; family Trachelipodidae; genus Trachelipus; species Trachelipus rathkii. The sequence goes on along the minus strand of JABUQX010039822.1, from coordinate 27,730 downwards.
ATCTAGAACTTATCTTTTAAAACGCCGAAACAAATAAATGAATACCGAGTGATACAATTTAATAAAATTTTAAATTAAAACAAAATATGATTTGAAAAGCACACATACACTTTCACTAAACATGGCACAACATAATAACGATAAATAAAATAAGATAAACCAACAGGGAGCATTTTTAAACACGTCTACACCTCTCAAAAATATTCCATATATATATATACTGTATATATATATATATATATATATATATATATCTACAGACATATTACTAATATATATATATATATATATATATATATATATATATATATATATATATATATATATATATATATATATATATATATATATATATAATATATATATATATCTATATATATATATTCTACAGAAATATTACCGAGATTCCAGTAGCTGTTTAAATACAGGTCTTCCAACATTTAAATGTTTTGACACGGGTACTTCTTCCTGTGTCGACATCTCATTTTGCTCGATTTCATCCATCGATCGTTTCGGGTGGGACAGGTCCCCTTTATCTCTGGGGGAGTGACCATTATCCGATCGTCTTACTATCCTTCAGTCCTAGCTTGCAACAACAACCATATTCCAGCTGGCGATATGATAGAGCGGATTGGTCTTCCTTCTATCAGTCTACTTACCCCTTTTCCGTCTCCGGCGTCCGCATTCACATTTTTTCAGGATACTATCTTCGCAGCGCCGGTTGACCATATCTTATTAAAGCCGTCATCTTTGAGGCAAAGGAGTTTTCTCCTACAAGAATATTCTACAAGGAAAGGAGAAAAAACACGTTCTTTGAGTCAATTTCAAAGAAGCCAACTGGCTTTTGGCTTGAAAAATAATAATAATAATCTTGTAAGAGAAAAATTCTTATAAGATTATCAAAGATATATCTTTCGTTCTCCTTTCGAATTGTTTGTAAACAAAAGGTGACGTCACAGACGTGTGAAGTTTCTTCCAAATATTATCATCATTTGTTTTATTTTTAAGTAGATTTTATTTTTATTTTTAAAAAAAACGAATGAATGTCTATTACATATTTATAACAAAATAGTTTTGCTTTTTGTGATAATTTGTTGAATATGATATGCTAAAAAAAAAAAAAAGGAAAAAAAAAAAATTTCAAGCGTTATCATTGACAAATCTCAAATTTTTTTTTGCAGTTGAGGAATATTTTTTTTTCTATATATATATATATATAAATAACAAAATATATATATATATATATATATATATATATATATATATATATATATATATATATATATATATATATATATATATATATATATATATATATATATATATATATATATATATATAGGCCTGTTATGTTTTAAGACTCCGTCAGTTTGGATTTTTAACATATTGCTGGTATATGATACTAACAATGAATTTCAGTGGTGATGGACATGATTCAAAAGTTCGAAATATTTTAAATAATTATTTAAAAATCACATTTATATCAATAAAATTTTAAAAAATAAAATATCTCGAAAAGTACGAAACTTACAGAAAAACCAATTGCATATTTGAAATCAGCGTATAAAGCTTATTATAAAAATGTAAAAAAAAAAAAAAAAAAATATTTTCATAAATAAAATATCTCGAAAAGTACAACACTTACAGAAAAACCAATTACATATTTGGAATCAGCGTGTAAAGCAATAAAAATAAAAAAAAAAAAAAAAAAAAATAAAAAAAAAAAAAAAATTAGGGGGCTCGAGCCGACGGGGGACAGAAGGGGGACGTTTTCCATACCCCGTAGGGGAGGGGCGGAGGAACCCCCGCGACACCCAAATACCAAAGAGCGGGGGTTCCGGAGACCCTCCCCGGAGGGGGGGAAATAGTCCTACCCTGTCGTTCCCCCGGAAGGCCGAGAGACCCCGACTCCTGCCATCTTTGCGGTTTACCCTTGGGTATTCCTTTAGTTAAAAAAAAAAAAATTAAAACTGACGGAGTCGTAAAACGTAACTGGTCCTATGTTTTTAATCATGTCCGTCACGCCAATTGACTGTTAAGGATCATATACTAAGTATATATAAAAAAAAAAAAAAAATAATCAAAACTGACGGAGTCGTAAAACATAACAGGTCCTATACATATATACTTCTTTCTCCTGGAATTTAAACCTATCATCAGCTCTCATATACAAGCATCAGACGCCATGTTGAAGGGTAAGCAAAAACAGTTGATGATGTAGAAAAAAAATTTTCAAGTAGAGCGTTCTTTGATGTTAAACGAAAGCCATAAAAGCCAGTCACTGGCAGTCTACGAAGCCATTTCCAGCCAGTGGCCGTCTACAAGGAACTTTGACACAAAGATGACGGCTATAATCTTATTAAAATCTAAGAATCATTTATGGTAGGAGTAATAAAGTGTAGTTATCAGGGTGCGATCACTACCCAACGACAGATATAATGTACTAATTACCAGGATGCAAACTAAATTTTTTGAAAGACACCCAAAGCTCTAAGGTACGGTTTCTAAGAAGCGAACGCGAAATCAATTACCGAGATTTCAGTAGCTGTTGCAAAGCAGATTAAAGTAAAAATAAGCAAATAAAAAAATATATATATTTTTTTTCTTTTATTCTTTATCCTCTTCTTTGAACCCAGATTGGGAGTGAGATGGCCAACATATATTGGCAACAGAAGAGTTAAACAGAAGAACATGACGTAAGTCGAAAGGAAAGTTTTCCCCGATGCCATCCCTTCAATACCCTCTCCTCATACTTTTAATTTCGTTACCCTTCTCTTTGATCCCAGATTGGGAGTGAGATGCGCAACATACATCGGCAACAGAAGAATTAAGCAGAAGAACATGACGTAAGTCGAAAGGAAGGTCTCCCTAATAACCTCCCCTCATACTCTTAAGCGCAAGCCAGTCGCAGTTAAATATCCACCATAGGGTTTCACAACACCGTGACAGGCCCTTAATGCACTTTCTCGTCAATGTAAGGGTTTATCCATAGGGCCAGTCCCAAAACCATGCCCTCTTACAAAACCCTACAATCTCACTCACTCACTCGTATTATACACTCTTCTTCTCGCATCTGCCAAACTCCCATTTCTTTTTTTCAGTCGCATCAATTTGAGGATTTATCTCTCGAGCCATCCCACAACCATGACCTCTCCTAAAGTCTTAAAATCTGAGAAAGGATCATAGTTTTTCCTTCGATGAAAAAGGCTTAAAATTTAAGAAAGAAAGCAATCTTTTCTGCAATGATAATGTCACATAATGGAAGAAAGGAATACAAGGAAAAAGTCTAATAAAACCTAAAGAGGAAACAATGTATTTCCTTGGACGAAAGTCTTAAAATCTAAGAAATGTGCCATAGTCTTTCCTTCGAGGAAGAAGATTTAAAATTTATGAAAGGGAAGAAAGTGGTTTCTGAAATGAAATAATCATGTTATGTGAGAAAAGGAACTAAGTCTTTCTATCGATGAAAAAGTCTTATTAAAGAATCCTTTATCCTCTAATAGAGAATAGCTCACATTTTCTCGCTCTAACCCAGTCTCGAACCTGGGTCCCCTAGCTTGCTAGGCGAGTGCTCCACCACTGAGCTAGGAGACCCTTTATATATTAGATTATGGTCTTTATTTCGAGGAGGAAATCTTATTTATTTATTTATTTATTATATGGACGTGGTAAAGCCTTAAACATCGGCACCAATTAACAATTATTTTTTGATGTAAAAAATCTTTGTATTTAAATCATAAAATTAATATAATAGATTAAAATATAAGTAAATGAATATACAGTATGAAAATAATATATATATATGAAACAAAAATAAGTCAAAATAAAATAAAATAAAGTAAAATAAATATATACATACATATAATAAAGTACAAACATATTTATGAATACATATGAAATATATAAAACAAGAAAATAAATAAATGAAAATAAAGGAAAATGAAATAAGCTAAAATAAAATAGGATAAAATATGGATAAATCATTATAAAATAAAACCAATAATTTACATATGAAACACAAAAAGAAAACAAAATAAAATAAAGTAAAGATAAAATAAAAAGAAATAAGAAATTTAAGAATAATAAATAGAAAAAAAGTAAATAAAATAAATACGTAAAAATACTCCAAAAATGCTAAATATGGCTATACACAGAATTATATTAGATATAAAAACCATATTTGGCTGAAACTTGAGAGAGTAAATATATATATATATGTATATATATGTATATATATACTCTTTCTATATTATATATAACCAAATATATATATATATATATATATATATATATATATATATATAACTAATATATATCAACTATACTGTATATATATATATATATATATATATATATAACATATATAACTCTCCACTCTATATATATATATACTCTCATATATATATATATCATATTTCTTTCTTTTTCTTTCTTCACCTTCCTCTTTGCCCCAAGATTGGGGGTAAAGTGCCATACAAGCATCGGAAAGAAAAGCAGTAGGAGAACATGACAAACGTCGAAAGAAAGCCCAGCCTTACCGCCCCCTCCTGTACCATTAATTAGTGAGAGCTCGTCACAGACAGAAAATCCACCCTAGAGCATCATGGGACAGCGACGGACCTCACTATGGTAAATCGTCAATGTAAGGGTTCATCCCTGGCCCAGGTGGGCCCACAACCATACCCCCATGCAAAACCCCGCCATTCTCTCCCATCAATGCGCCTTTATTCTCGCCTCTGCCAAACTCCCATTTCTCCTTCGAACATTCGTTCTGACTCAATCAAAACATATGGTCTCCCCAGCCGGTCGGTTCCCTTACCTCACCACTATACATCCCTTAACCAACCGACTATCATTTCATCCTTTCCACATGAAAAAACCATCTCAACATACTTTCATTTATTCTCTCATTTACCCCTTTCTTCACACCACACCACTCTCTAATACGTTTATTCCTCTCTTTATCAATTCTTCTCACACCTAGCACACCTAAGATTGTCCATCTGAACACATTGAACTTTAGATCTATACTTCTTGTTCCACTAGACCATAGTCTCACTACCATACAATATACTACAGGTAACAACATACCCTCATGTAAGACCTAGCACTCAAAGCTGATTCTTTTCATTCACTAGCTTGATTTAATTGCTGCTCCCTTCACCTATTCACAACTTTCCTACACTCTGCATCATCCATTCCCTTCTCATCCAACATATACCTAAATATTTAAACTCAGACACTTGTTCTGGCTGCTCACCATCTAACATAACACACTGGGGAGTGTCCTCACTCACAACCATAACCTCACATCCACGTTTACTTTCAAGCCCCTCCTTTTACACACCCTGCCAAATCTCTCTACCAATCCTCTCAAACTCTCTTCAGATTCGCCACACAGAACCAAATCATCCGCATATAATAGGTAGGGCACCCTCCACTCAACTCCATTCTCCACCATTCTAACACCATTTCCTGCCATCCCCACCTCAAATTCTTTCATAACCCCATCCATATACAAATTGAATAACCAAGGAGACATAACACAACCCTGTCTTACTCCGCTATTAATCCTAAACCAATCACCATTGACACCATTTATTCTTACACGCTTCACTATCGTCATACATACTTTTGATTCCATTCAGAAGCCCACCACCAACACCATATATCACTAACACCTGCCATAACGCTTCCCTATTAACTCTATCATACGCCTGTTTCAAATCCATAAAACCTAAATACAATTTATTCTTCTTCTCCCTCATTTTCTCAATCATTTGTTTCAATGTAAAGATTTGATCCACACATCCTCTACCACTCCTAAACGCACCTTGTTCTTCACCAATCAGTCCTTCAGTCACTCGACGCACTCTTTCGACCAAAATACCAGCATATACCTTCCTACAACACTCAATAAACTTATTCCCCTATAATTTCTACAGTTCCCCTTTTCTCCCTTACCCTTATATAAGGGTACTATTACCGCTCTCCTCCAATCCCTTGGAACTATACCCTCTATAAACGCTTTATTACACAACTTCCAAATCCAATCAATCACCATCTCGCCTCCGTTCTTGATCATTTCACCAGTAATTTCATCTATACCTAGATTTACCATTCTTCAACTTTTCACTCTACCCATTACCTCCCTACTAATTAACTCATCCCCAAAATTCCTATTCCTTACACCATCAAATCCACAGACATTCATTATTATTTTTTCATTACTGGTATATTATGCAGATTCTCGAAGTGTTCTTTCCACCCTCCTCACACCTACTTCATCAGTTACAAAAGCACCATCTATTCATTATTCTAAGCAGATTCCCCTTATTCTCCTATTCTTAACCTTTCGCTTCCTTCCAGAAGGCTTCCTATTCCTTGTAAGTCCTAATTCATCCTCCTTCCAAACTGTTCAATTTACCTCTTGTTTTCTCCTACGTACACACACCTTTTAGTATTTTTTCCTCCTTATATAATTTCAAGCATCTTTCTTTTGAGTCTTCATCATTTGCTTTAGTACATTCAACCACGCTTCTTTTGTAACCGCTTTCATTACCTCTTCATTCCACCATTCTCTGTTAACATTCACTTATTCTACTTTAGCACATCCACATACTTCCTTTTCTACAATAATTGCTTCCTTCATTTTGCTAGATTTGTTAGTATCAACTTAACACATTCAAACGTTTTACTATAAAACGACACTCTTACACATGTATCATTATTATCTTGCTCACTTAACTTCTCCTCTTAATTTGCCACTTCCTTTCGTATCTACCTTCCCTCTCCATCAAGCCACCACTAATAATTTTTACATGAGACAACATAATGATCAAACAATCCCGTTTCCTGCACCCTAACAGTTTAACATTCAACACATACTTCAACATCTCCTTCTTCATAACACTAAATCAATCATACTTTCACTGATACCATCGATATATATATATATATATATATATATATATATATATATATATATATATATATATATATATATATATATATATATATATATATATATATATATATATATATATATATATATATATATATATATATATATATATACCGATATATATATATATATATATATAATAATAATAATAATATATATATATATATATATATATATATATATATATATATATAGCACTTCAATAATATAATATAATAATATATGTATATATAATATATATATATATAATATATATAATAATAATATAATAATATATATATATATATATATATATATATATATATATATATATACAATATATATATATATATATATAATAAATATATATATATATATTATTATATAATAATAATATATATATAATATATAATATTTGTGAAAACTTAGTAAATATATATATAATAATAATTATATATATATATATATATATATATATATATATAAAAAAAAAAAAAAAAAAAAAAAAAAAAAAAAAAAAAAAAAAAATAAAAATACGGATGGAAATCGTTATAAAAGATAAGAGCTATATAAAATGTACGTTTATAAACTGGCCCTACGTGACTAGGAGTGTTCATTTAATATATTTATTTTAACTGTCTAAATATACTTCTCTGAAATTTCTATTAAATTATATAAAGATAAAAAAAATATAAAAAAGTTATACAAACTTACAACTAATGAGATTAAAAGGAGTACATGCACTTTCCTAAGTTTCCTGTTAAATTCTATAAAAAAAATATAAAAATAAATGGTTATTCTAATTCACAGACATATCATTTATTTGAGGTAGCATAGGACATTTAATATAAAGACAATAATATTAAGAAAAATTATTTATTTTAGTAATACTATAATAGCACCTTTCTCTATATTACCAGTGGCTCTAATCACTACCACCATTAATTCTAATTACATGTTTTACACTTAAAAGAATTATTAGTATTATTATTATTAGCACCTTCTCTATATTACCAGTGGCTCTAATCACTACCACCATTAATTCTAATTTCATGTTTTATACTTAAAAGAATTATTATTATTATTATTAATTTTTTATTATTATTATTATTATTATTATTATTATTATTATTATTATTATTATTATTATTATTATTTGAAATTTGTATTATTTTCAATTTTTATTGCAATTTCAATATTGCTATCTCCTATTATTGTCATTTGTTGTAGACATCCTCTTTTCTCTTCTTCCCCACATCTTCCCTAAGATGTATTTAACTTCTTCTATGTTGTGAGGTTTAAATAGCCATCTCCCAACAACCTCGTTTAGGTCTTCTGCATGTAGTCTTTGGAGTTCAATGGAGTTATTTCTGAGATCTTCATATTCTGGGCAGATACAAATGAAGTGTATCAGGTCTTCTTCAACTCCACATATGTCACAGTTAATTTCGCCATTTGAGAACCTGTTTCTCCATTTTAGGTTCAAAGTATTGGATCTGGCCCTGAAAAGTATCACTGAGTAGAAGGAGTTGTCGTAATCTGAGCTTTCTTCAATTCCTGTTTTCCATCTTCTGTACATTTGTAGACTATCTTTGCTTTCTATCTCTTCTTTCCATTGACGTAGTGTAATATAAGCCCTTATTTTTAACTTTAAAAGGATCTAAAACTGACATGACTTTAGGCTTTATTGAGCATAAAATTGCTATTACATTTTATCCTGCAAATAGATAAATAAATACATTACTAAATCATTCATAATAATAATAATAATAATAATAATAATAATAATAATAATAATAATAATAATAATAATAATAATAATAATAATAATAATAATAGTACAATCATCCCTCCTTCAAGGGATTTAAGCAATGGTAAAAAGCTTATGAAATTTGAATACAAACAATGTGATTTCACAAAACTGAATATAATCTTTTAAACAAAAATTCTATAACTAACTTTATGAATTCTGAATACAAACAATGTGATATCACAAAAACAGAACATAATAGTTTAATCAAAATTCTATAACTTTACAAATTTAGTCGATCCACTGGTCTTCGATCACGAGTAGACCTTCGTAATACTAATGGGTCTTCATCGGGGGTAGATAAAGTCTTGGTGCCCATCTCAGGTTCATTTGAAATGTCTGCATGCCGTTCACCTGCATCATTAGATTCAACCCGCTCACGTCCACTGTCAATATCATCGGGCAGAAGAGGTGAATCATCAGCAACAACAGTATGAGGCTCAGACACATTTTCATCAGGAGAAATAATTACCTTAGGACAAGGGGAGAGGTCCTTAATGGAAACTGTATCCTCCCTTCCATTGTCGAATCGTACATGAGCATATGTAGGAGTAACCTCTAATAGTTTCACCTGTTCAACTAATGGATCATCCTTGTTTCTAATATATTTACGTAAATATACCAAGCTTTGGGGAGTAAGCCAACTAGGTAAACTGATTCCTGTCGTACTACGACGAGGGAATTTAAAGAAACGCTCATGAGGGGTACAATTTGTGGCAGTACACAAAAGAGATCGAATGGAATGGAGGGCATCGGGAAGAACTGATTCCCAACAGGTGCCAGGCAATTTTTTAGAAGCCAAAGCCAAAGAAATGGATTTCCAAACCACTCCCACATATCTTTCACATTGAGCATTTCCAGTTGGATGGTAGGGAGTACTCCTACTGGAAGCTATGCCCCTCTCAAAAAGAAACTGCTTCACAGCAAAAGACATAAAGCTAGAACCACGATCCGAGTGCACGTAAGCAGGCATGCCAGTTAGGGTGAATATTTGAGTTAAACAAGAAATTACTGTATTGGCAGAAGTATCTCGACAAGGAATTGCAAAGGGATAACGCGAATACTCGTCCACCGCAATGAATAAATATTTATTGAGAGATTAATGGTCCTTTAAAGTCTATACTCAATCGATCCATAGGATTCATAGCCTGAATAAGAGTGGTAGGCTTCGGTCTGAAGAACTGCGGTTTCAATCCAGCACATACATCACATTGTGATACAATACGTTTAATTTCATCCAAGGAGTAGGGTAAGTTGCGACTCCTTATAAAATGTGACATTCTTACAACACCAGGGTGACATAAACCCCTGTGTAGTTCAATTAAATCAGATACAGAAGCAGCAGAACAAAAAGCTCTACTCATTGCATCGCCAGCAATATTTAACTTCCCAGGTCGATGTACAATCTCATATTTGTATGACTGGATTTCAGTACGCCATCGCATAATTTTTTCATTCTTGATTTTTCCTTTGTGGTTCTGACTTAACATGTACGATATCGACCGCTGATCAGTTATTAATTTAAAAGGTCTAGCTAACAGGAAATGTCTCCACTGTCTAATAGCTTCAACAATAGCATAGCACTCCTTCTCAAGAGAACAATGATTTTTCTCCGAGGAGTTCAGAGTGCGAGAAAAAAAAGCTACTGGCCGTCCTTCCTGTTGCAGGACTGCTCCAATACAGCTATCAGATGCATCCGTTTCTACTGTGAATTCTAGAGTTTCTTCAATATGCATTTTCACAGCATTAATAATAGAAGTTTTTAAGGTGTCAATAGCAGCCTTAGAAGCCTCACCCAGAGGGAATGATACATCGATTAAGGGGCGAATTTTTTCTGAGAATTTGGGAATCCATTTTGCATAATAAGCAAACAAACCAAGAATCCTATCCAATGACTTTTTATCCCTAGGATATGGTAAGGTACGTATGGGATCTAAACGAGCAGGGTCAGGACGTAATTCATGCTCTCTAATTTCATACCCTAAGACACATATAGAAGTTTGAGAAAACTTAGATTTTTCCATATTGAGAACCATACCACTCTCTTCAGCTGCTCTAATAAATCGTCTAAGATTGACATCATGAGATTTTTTATCAATTCCGCAGATTGTTAAATCATCTAAATAGCAAAAAGTGTCCCTTAAATCATACTTGTCAATAAAAGTATCCATCACTCTCTGGAAAGCAGCAACACCATTGGTAAGTCCAAAGCTGAGCCTATTAAATTCATACAACTTTCCACAGGCTTCAAATGCAGTGTATTTCTTATCATCTGGATGCAAGGGAACCAAGTGATATGCTGACGTTAAATCGATAACAGAGTATACAGAATACTTTGCAATGTTATTAACCAAGTTTTCAATATTTGGCAAGGGATAAGCATCAAGATATGTATATCGATTCACAGTAGTTGAATAATCTATAACCATCCTCTTCTTGGAATTATTTTGAGTAATCACAAGTACTTGAGCTCTCCAGGGACTCTGAGAAGGTCGTATAATCTCTTCCTTTAATAAACGCTCTATCTCCAACTTAATGAAGTTCACATCAGATGAATTGTATCTTCGAGAAGGAGTAGCAATAGGCTTCACATTAGGTGTTAGATTCTGAAAAATTCGAGGTGGTTCAATATTTAAGGAAGTCAAACAACTAAACTCAATTGTAGGCAAAGGACCCCCAAATCCCCAACTAATAGATTTATGATTCTTCAAGAAAGGGAGTCCCAGAATAATGTCTTGGCACAGTCCAGGCATGATTAGCATCCTCACATTCTTATATTCTCTCGAATTTAGTGTCAGATCAACATAACAAATGCCTTCCACTTTTTGAGTAAACCTTGAGGTAGCCATAGTTATCATACCACAATAAGGGTCAACCTTGAAGCAGTGCTGTTTAACAACACTTGATGAGACAAAATTTTCACTGCTACCTGTGTCCAAAAGAGCATTAAAAGTATTATGTCCAATTATCACTTCCACCACAGAAGAATTTAATCCTAAAGTAGAACAAGAAGACTCTACAATTGTCAACAGTGTAGCAGTAGGAACACTTGCTGATGTTCCAGGATTTGCAAATATTTCACTCTTAGGTCTACGACATACCGATGAAAAGTGTCCCTTAATTTTACACTTATGACATATGGCATCCCGAGCAGAACACTTCTGCCTTGAATGAATTTTGGAGGACCCACAAAAGAAACATTTCCAAGGTCTCGCTGCAGCTCCAATGTCCTGGGACATTCCAGAAGCTGCAGGGCCTTCGTCAGAATCAACTATTCCAGCTTCAGAATATTTGTTAGAAGAGACAGGTAGATCAGCTGTTTTAACATGAGCCAACGCTATTTTAGAGAGATAACTCTGGGAATCTTTACCAGCAATTTCCAGAGCTCTAGCCTGCTCCACAGCGTTATCAAGAGATAAATTCTTATTTTCCAAAAGTCTAGTCCTAATAAGACTAGAGGACAATCCAGCTATAAAAGCGTCCCTAATACTTTGACTTCTATGTTCCTCAGCAGAGACAGACCTATAGTTACAATCAATGCTGAGTGAATACAATACTCTTACATAATCATCAATAGTTTCATCACTCTTCTGATGACGGGTATACAATTTATGGCGGGCCACAACTTCATTCGGGGTTTTGATAAACAAATCTTTCAATTTCTTAATAGCATCACTGTAACGAGAGCAATCAGATACAACCTCAAAATTGTCAGATGATAAGGAATTAGCTAAAAGTCCCAAATTACAACTTTCGGAATCAGAAGCGATGCTTTCTTTATACCTCTCAAAAATGTACAGCCAATGCTTAAAAATCTTCGGAGCCTCAGGAGATGAGGGATGTATTTCGAGTCTGTCCGGCCGAAGTCCACGTTCCATTTTGTTTATAGTATCAAACGTCCAAGAATAAAAAGAATTATGCTCAATAAATTGTAATATAAGCCCTTATTTTTAACTTTAAAAGGATCTAAAACTGACATGACTTTAGGCTTTATTGAGCATAAAATTGCTATTACATTTTATCCTGCAAATAGATAAATAAATACATTACTAAATCATTCATAATAATAATAATAATAATAATAATAATAATAATAATAATAATAATAATAATAATAATAATAATAATAATAATAATAATAATAATAATAATAATAGTACACGTAGGTCCCAAGCTTTTACTTTTTCAGAGATCTCCTTCTTGGCTAGCCTTTCTAGTGCTACTATGTCCATCATAATTTTGTCCATGTAGCCAAGTGCAGTCTTCCACCATTTTTTCCCTTCTGCTTTCATTTTTTCAAGAATGTGCTTTAAGACTTCTTTCTTTCCTTCTGATATTGATTTCATAAATTTTAACTTGTTAGTTATTATTCTTCCCTGCATTGATGATGCTCCAATCTCTCCTCTCAGAGTTGCATTTGGGGTGTATCTAGTTCCTCCTAGTATCTTCCGGTACACTGTGTTTTCAATTGTTTGTAACTTGTCTATTTCTTGCTTTGTGAAGCACATTACATTGGATCCATATAAAATTTCTGGGAGTGCCACATTTTTCCAGTATGTTTTCCCTATAATTAGCTTGTTGCAGCTCTTCTCAATGACTGAACCTGTTTGGCTGGCCAAGGTGTGAGCCTTATTTATGAGATGCATCTTCTGAGCCTTAAACATATTTTTTTCATTGTTTATATATAAGCCTAGGTATTTTATTTTGTCCACCACTTTGATTCCTTCAATCTCCATTGGTGGTTGTTCCATGTTAAAAATCAATACATTGCTCTTCTCTTTGTTTATTTCTAGACCACATTCCCCACTTATCTGTAGTAATGTTCTAATGTTTGCAGCTGCGTCGTTTACTGATTCTGCTAAGATCAGGCCATCATCAGCAAAGAATAGACTGTTTATTTTTATGGAACCATTGTTGAATCCCTTTTCTTTCTCCAGTTCCTTAATTATTTTGTAAGTAACAAGTTTGAATAATGTAGTAGACCCTGTACACCCTTGTTTTATTCCGCTAGTAACCTCTATCTCTACATTTTCTATTCCACTTCCTAACTTAATGTAGGTTTTGTCATCTGTATATACTTGTGCAATGGCGCTTATTATTTCATGGTGGACCTTGTACTCTTTTAGAACTTTTATCAGTGATTCCCTACTTACTGAGTCAAAAGCCTTTTTGAAGTCAATAGAAACTACAATTAATGGTAGGTGTCTTCTGTATGATTCTTCCACGCAGTATTGCAAAATAAAAAGATTATCCTCAATTCTTGCACCTTCTGTGAACCCGGATTGATTTTCCTTTATTTCATCACATATTTTAATATGTTCTTCAATTTCATTTTTAATTAATGTCATGAATTGTTTGTAAGATGTATCAGTTAGTGCAATAGGCCTTAAATCTTTTACAGTTGGGTTCCTCTTTTTTTCTATCATACTTGTTATAGATGTTTTCCATGATGTTGGTTTATGTTCCTTTGTTAGTTCTTTATTGAAACAATTTGTGAGAACCTGTATACATTGTTCACTTCTCATTAATACCTTATATAGTTCTGGCTTCAGACCATCTGGACCTGGTGCCTTCTTCCCTTTGAGCTTTTGTAAGCACCTTCTGACTTTATCTGTGGTTATTACTGGTTTATTCATGGGTGTTACAGAATTTTTTACTGTTATTGCCATGTCCATATGTTCTCTTAGTTGTCTTGGAAATTGATGTGCCCCACTTTGTATCCTTTGGTATCTTTGCTCGTTAAGTCTTTTGTATTCTTCTTTTGAGTCATCGTCCCATTCTTCTGCCATTCGGTTTTCTTGTTTACAGTATATGGTTTTCCAATATCCGGTTAATTCTTTTTCAATTTCATCCTTTGGTATTAGTTCACCATTTTCATAATGAAGTTTTGTCTCCTTTATGGTTCTATCTACTCCTTTAAGCTTCTTTATGTTCTCCCATAATTTGTTGTTTTTATCAGATTTTATTTCAAGTTTTTTCTCATATTTTGTTATTTCTTTTGTTATAAGTTTCTGCACTTTTGCTTTCTGTTCTTTATACTGCTCCCAAAGCATATTCCTGGCATGGTCTTCTGCCTCATTTCGTCTTTTCCTATTAATTTCTCTTCTTTTTTTTATTTCCTTTCTTATTTCTTCTGTCATCCATGGTCTTTCTATCTTTTTCCCAGTTTTATCTTCTTTTTTCCTGTATGTTTTTAGTAGAGTATCATCTGCTGCCTGTTTCATGATTTTGTTCATCTCTTCCAACGTATCTACTCTTTTGTTATGCATTTTATTTTCTAGGTTCTGTAGATATCTTGTCATCAGAACTGGTTCTGTACTATAATATCTAATATTGCACCATCTCCCATTTTTGTAATTAGGCTTTTTCACTTTACTCTTTAGATATATTTGGATTAAATTATGATCTGATAAATCGAATACATCTCGGTCTTCATCTATTTTCATCAGGTGGATGTGCCTACTCATAGCATTATTTGTCAGAGCAAAATCTATGACACTACTCATGTCGTTCCTCTGCCACGTGTAAAGGCCATCACATTCTTCAGATGTGTTTAGTAGTTTCAGTTCATACTCATCTATCCACTCCAAAATCATTTCTCCCTGTTTATCAAGTGGTTGATTCCCTAGCCCAGGTATATGTCCATTAAAGTCTCCTAAGATCATAAGATTGTTTTTACTTTCTTTCTGTATTATTGTTTCACATTCTTTTCTTATTTTGGTATTTCTCTTTTTATCCTCTGGTCTGTTTCCTGTTGCAAAATATACTAAAACAAATTTATATTCTACTTCATAAAATTTTACTCTAAAATATAAAAGATCACTATGTTTGTTGCCTAGTTTTTCAACCTCTATCTGTTTATTCTTCTTATATATTACCATTAATCCTCCTCCTTTTTTGTCCCCTTCATCTCTATTGCTTGTTATATTGCATAAATCATCTCGAAGTGAGAATTTATCTATTGTTAATTGTGTTTCAACTAAAAATACTAAATCATTTTCCTTATTTACTAATAATTCGATTTCAGCTAATTTTGTATGTGTCAGTCCTTGGATATTAATCAGATTTAGTGTTAGCTTAAGGTCGTTTACTATTTTATTTTTCCTATCATCTTCATTTAAGTCTACTGAAAATTTCCATCCTCCCATATTTTACCTTGTTTTATATATAGTCCGGTTTCTCCATTTTGTTTTCTTTCTTGTAGCTCTTTTCTAAGCAAGTTCCCTGCTTCCCTCTCTCTTTTTGTCTGGTCTGGATTGATGTATATTCTCTGGTAGTTTTGACTATTCCTTAATGCTTTCGCTTTCTTTAAGATATTCCACTTTTCCTCCCCAGTTTTCATCTCGACTAAAAGGGGTCTTGGTTTCATTGGAAGGGGGATATTTCGTCCTAGCCTTACCGTCTTAACAATTTCAAACTCTGTCATTCCTATTTCCTTAAATATTTCAGAGCTATGTTCTCTGTCATTTGCTTCATTTTGTTCCCTGTTTATGTCATTTTCCTTTAAATTGTATATTACAAGATTGTTTTTTCTCTTTCTTTTGTCTTCTATTTCAAACAGTTCTTCTCTTATGGTTTCTGTGAGCTGCTTCCTGTCCATTTTGGATGTCCCATTTTTCATTTCTCTCACCATTTCTTCTATTTGGCCTTGTTGCAGCTGTAGTTGTTGTTGTTGCTGCTGAAATTGTTGTTGCTGCTGCTGCAGTTGGACTTGTAGCTGTTGAAGCTGCTGTTGTTGTAGCTGCTGAAACTGTTGTTGTTGCTGCTGCTGCATGGTTTTTTGCATTTTTTCCATGTTTTCAGCAATCTGCTGTTGTTGTTGTTGTAGTAGCTGCTGAAACTGTTGTTGTTGCTGCTGCATGGATTTTTGCATCTTTTCAGTAAGTGAGGCTACCATGACCTTAAACTCTGGAGAGTCCGTCACAGAAGTGACAGAAGTGTTCATTTCTATCTTCTGCGCGCAGTCAAGGCAGTTCCACAATATATTACTCTTTAATATTTTATATTGATTTTTGGTAATATCAGCACAATGTTGTGTGGTGTGGAACCACTCTTTGCATCGGCTACACTCTATGCTGTCCGTGTTCGGGCCTAATTTAACGTTGCAATTACCGCACATATATTCTTTCTTTGTAGGAGTCATAATTCAATAATCTTTGTTATTTGTTTTATATTATATCCTGATTTGTTAACTCAAGTCTTGTATATTTTGAATTATTTCGAAAGATAATTTGTTAAAAGTTTGTTAAAAGACAAAAGCGTGCGTGCCTCGTTGAGTCCGATGTTAGTTTATTCAAAAACTAAAAACTAACGTATGTATAAAATGTTAAAAAAAATAATTAAAATATTTAGCGTAGGAATGGATAACAACAAAAGTCATATGCCGTCCCCTAAGGCAAACAAGATTACCGGCTCTTCCAATATGTGATCTACTGCCTCGTTGTGTACTTTTATTTTATACATCTATTTATTTATTTATTTATACAAGTTCGTGGCATGGTCTTAGCAACATTTATTTATTTATTTATTAAAGGTCGTGGGTAAAGCGAGCCTACATCGGCACCACTTAACAAATATTTTTGATGTAAAAAAAATCTTTGTATTTAAATCATAAAATTAATATAAGAGATTAAAATATAAGTAAATGAATATACAGTATGAAAATAATATACATATGAAACAAAAATAAGACAAAATAAAATAAGGTAAAATAAAGTAAAATAAATATATACATACATGTTATAAAGTTCAAACATATTTATGAATACATATTAAATATATAAAACAATAAAATAAATAAATGAAAATAAAAGAAAATGATAAATAAGCTAAAGTAAAATAAAATAAAATAAAATATGGATAAGTCATTATAAAATAAAACCAATAACTTACATATGAAACACAAAAATAAAAAAAAAAAAAAAATAAAATAAAATAAAATAAGATAAAATGAAATTTAAGAAAAAAAAAAAAATAAAATAAAATTTAAATAAAAAATAAAATATGTAAAATACTCAAAAATACTAAATACAGCTCAAAAATACAGCTATGGGGCTGTTGAAGCTGCTGTTGTTTGTTGTAGCTGCTGAAACTGTTGTTGTTGCTGCTGCATGGATTTTTGCATGTTTTTGTGGGTCATAGTCTTACCTTGCCTCGCGCATTCTAAATTCACTAAAATTGTAAATTGCGATAAAACGAAATTTCGCACAGTTCTAGTATAAGAAAACCTTATGGGAATATTCTAAACTTTGAGAGTTTGTAACTTTTTTTCCTAAAGAGACCGACAAATAATTTTTTTTTTATTCTTCATTACTATATTTTTAGAGTCTATGCTGTGATTTTTATAAAAATCTGTTTAGAGGCAGTTATTGGAAATAATTACCATATATATATATATATATATATATATATATATATATATATATATATATATATATATATATATATATATATATATATATATATATATATATAAACTATATATATATATATATATATATATATATATATATATATATATATATCCAGATGTTATCTCGTCCCGGAGTAGGACTCCTCCAAGAGGATGGAACTTCTGCCCCGGGGGGAAGGCAGCAAGATCAATCAATTTCCCCCCCTCCACCAGGAGGGTCATTGCCGATAGGAGCCAGGCTGGCGCGGGCCCACAGGTCGTATTTTATTTTTTTTTACTATTGCTACTCCCACTCACTTATATATATTAGATTTCTGCTTCTGTCTGTTTCTTCTTTCTTAATAAAGCGACTACTCCTCCTTCGGGCGGGAGATGTCGAGAGAAATCCGGGACCCCCTAGATATAATTGCCCTATCTGCCAACAACACGTTGGACTAAACAGTATCAAATGCGAAAGATGCCGCAAATGGGTACACCTGACTTGCTCCCCATTTCGAACCCTCCCCAGAAATAACACAGGCTACACCTGTGCAATTTGTAACCCCCCTCTATTATTCAAAAACCCCTCCCTCCCAAAACTAATACCCAATCACTCAATATACTACAATTTAACATTAATGGCTTAACAAATAAATCCATAGAACTCAATCATTTCCTCAAAAAACACAACATTCATATAGCTATCCTACAAGAAGCCTCCCTCTCTCAAAACACCCCTCTCCCCCCGTTCTATGGTTACGACTCCATTTTCTCCCCCTCTCAACCTCCTCAACACTCCCTCTTAACATTGATTCGCAACGACATCCCTTACCACAACACAACCCCCAACACCTCCACCCTATTTCCCGACACATTAATAAAATCCCAATCCTGTTCCATCCTCCTGAACAGGACCACCTATCACAGCACCTAGGGGTTGTCAAATTACTGTAACTACAAATCCACTATTTGGCTTAGTCAAAACTAATAGATATATATATATATGATACCCAAACCATCCACAAGCATTAATAACTAAGTTATGGTCACACATACAGTCTAACATTAATAACTACTATAACTAAAAACCCGCCAATTTGGCTTCGTCTAAATATATTATATGATACCCAACCCTCCATGAGCAGATCCTTTCTTAAATGTTGCCATCAAGTCACACTCAACAACCCTCCTGTAGCAGACTATTTTAAAAATTTAACAACCCCCTATTACTGAATCATGCTTTCTTATATCAGATGGCATGCTTTCTTCTTAATTTCTTGTGCCCCCTGGCCACCTGTCCATGCTCTACTATGAAAAATTTATTGGTCTCTGTATTATCAATAGATGTAAATATTTTGTAGACTTGTATCATGTCCCCTCTGAGAAATCGCCTTTCTACAGAAAACATTCCTAACTCCTTCAGCCTCTCCTCATAGCTTTTACCCTCAAACCCAGAAATCATCCTTGTTGCCCTACGTTGCACTCGCTCTAGCATATCTAAGTCTTTCTTTAAATAAGGGGCCCAAACTTGTGCACAATACTCTATTACTGGCCTAACATAGCTATTATACAGTTTACTTATTACTTCCTTGCTCTTGTAAACAACATTGCGATTTATTATGCCCAGCATCTTATTAGCTTTATTTCTAGCTTCCAAACACTGATTAGCTACTTTTCAAATTACTGCTTATAATCACACCTAAATCTTTTTCTTGGTCCACAGACTCAATCCAATCCCCATTCATATCGTAGTTAAAACTTTTAGGTAAAGCTGTAGACAGCGACCCACACATTTTTGAGACCAAAAATTTTCTAAGTTCAAAAAAATTTCTAAGTTCAGAAAAGTTAAGTTAAGTTTTTTAATAAAAAGATTGTTTGGTGAGAAACTGCGGCATAATTCGGAAACGCTGCTAAAATTTTCTTAAAACTTGTAACAACTTTCTGAACTTGAAATTTTGAGCACAATTTTACAGTCTCAAATGTGATAGTCGCTTAATCTGTAACTACAAACTTTATTTGAGTAACCTGGGTGAAGAGACCTTACACTTTATTATTAAATTCATTTGCCCTTATCTTCCCACCCAAGAAGTTTATCAAGATCATTTTGAATATTTATACATCCTTCACTATTCCTAACTGTGGTGGCCACTTTGGTATCATCTGCAAACTTAGAAACCTTGCATTTAAGTCCCTGGTCTAAATCATATATATATGAGGAACAATAAGTGGCCCCAGCACTGAACCCTTACCACAACACAGCCCCAGCCACCTCCACCCTATCGCCGCATTAATAAAATCCCAATCCTGTTCCATCCTCTTGAACAAGACCACCTATAAATCTTCAATCTCTATATCCGTCACCCCACCACCCCAAATCCCCCAAACAACCTCACCCTATCAATATCCACATTCCCTAACCTTGTTCTCAGTATTGATTTTAGCGCTCACCCTCCGCCTGGTATAAAGACTACCCTCTGACCCCGCGGCAACCATATCCTTAACGGGTGAATCCCTTAACCTCCTCAATTCAAAAGCCTCCCCCAAGCCGAATCCCTCCCCAAGCAAACCAATCCCCACCTCTCCTGACGTCACATTCTGTTCCCCCTCCTTATCACCACGACTAACCTGGGACACCTCCTACTGACCTGCATGAGCCCACCTCCCCATCTTCACTCCACTAACCTCCATCAAACCCCCAAAAAGATCCGCCACATCAACAACAAAAAGCTAACTGGCCAGCATTCACTGATCACATTGAAACCCATCATATTAACCCCACACCAATTCATAATACAACATCCCTACACACCTCTATCATTAATAACTTAATCACTAAATCAGCTATATTATACATCAAATCAGCTAACCTGAATCCTATAACCCCAAACTCTCCCCTGAAATCAGCCAACTCATTAAACAAAGAAACTCTCTCCGAAAAATTAGACCATATACCCCACTCACCACTAACCAAATATCAAACCTCAATACCCAAATCACCAACCTCATAACCACCAACACCACTAAAAAATTCTCTGAATACCTCCAACAAAACATCTCACGCAAAGACAATAAAAAAACCTGGCAAGTCATCAAAAAGTTAAACAATTCACGAAACAACCCCCCTCCCTCCCACGAATCCCCCTCCTTACCTGATAACTCCCTCCCTTCTTCTAAACAACAATCAGACCGCCTAGCAAAACATTACGCTAATATTTCTCGCAAACCAACCCACCCCAATAACAGGAAAACAAAAAAACAACTCAGAAAACTCCCCCAGACCACAATTGTCATTACAACTGAAAGGATAGCAGAAACTATCAAAACCCTCAAAAACTCACAGCTACAGGACCAGGCTCAATCCTCAAACCTACATTTAAAACACCTCGCTGAAAAAGCACTTCGCCTTATCACAGAAATCTTCAACAAATCTTGGCAACTTAACTATATACCCTCAATCTGGAAACAAACATTTATACTCCCAAAACTCGAGCCTAAACGAGAGCCCCAACTCCTACTCCAGCTGGCCCAATCTCTCTCCTCTCCTCCATCAGTAAACTGCTGGAAAAATTAATATTAAACCTCCCCTCTCATCAACCTCCCAGATTTCCAACTTGGCTTTAAAAGCAACCACTCCACAACTGCAGCCCTTACCTCCCTCACCCAACACATCATCAATGGCTTCAACCAATCCCCATCCCATAGATCCATTCTCACAGCAATCAACATCAACAAAGCCTTTGACACTCCACATACATTCTTATACAAAAAAATCCTTCAATCCCCCTAGAAAATAATGAAAAATAGCTTTCTAATTTTCTCACTAACCGTTATGCCAAAAGTTCTCCACAAAACAATCTCTCCCACTCCTTTAAATTACAAAATGGAGCGCCATTCT
The DNA here is from genome assembly GCA_015478945.1 of Trachelipus rathkii. Classification (NCBI taxonomy): domain Eukaryota; kingdom Metazoa; phylum Arthropoda; class Malacostraca; order Isopoda; family Trachelipodidae; genus Trachelipus; species Trachelipus rathkii. Next base: position 5,691 of record JABUQX010039822.1, on the reverse strand, counting down.
CTCTCTATTCCTCTTCAATCTTTTCACAGCAGACCTGCCCATCCTTACCCAACAATCCACCAAACTTATCACATCGCAGATGATATCAGCCTCATTTCCCAACATCCAGACGTAAATATAGCCACTCTTCACACCCAAGAATTCCTACAACAATTAGAAACTTAGTTACTCTCCAATAGAATGACCGCCTCCCCCCTCAAATCCTCCATCACCCTCCTAACCACTGACTGCCACCAATCTTCACTCCATCCAATAGTTTTCCTGAACAACAATCCCCTCCCCTAAACAAAACCCAAAAATATTAGGACTTACCTATGAAGACACACACATGACGTTCTCCCCACATCGACCAATCACCTCAACTCAACGGAAAGTAAACACCCTCCGAACCCTTTCCCAACACAACTTCAGTGACAGGAAACATACCCACACCACCACCTATAAGCAACTCCTTAGAACAAATTTAAACTATGCCTCCCCTGCATGGTTCCCAGCACTGTCAAAATCTAACTCAAAAAAATTACAAATCACACAAAACACTGCCCTTAGAATTATCACTGGATGCACCAAAACTACCCCCATCCAACATTTACATGACGAGACTTACATCCTTCCTATCTCCACCCACCTGGAGATGGTGGGGACTCAATTCTACCAGAAAGCCCTAAATCCAACCCACCCGTCGCCAAATATTCTCCAACCCCTCCCGACACAGACTAAAATCCCCACCCTCCTCACCAGGCAAATCAGATTATAATGTGCAAACCTTCATAGGTAAAACAACAACATACTTTTAAACAAGTTCTGTTAGGTTCATACTTTTAAACAAGTTCTGTTAGGTTTCAAATATGATACACAGCATGTATTTAGTATGCCTTTTTTAATAGACAATACTTTGTCTTTGCAATATGAGGTAGATGGCGTAAAAGAAGCCATACAAAACTTTAAGCAACATAACTTAGCTTTAGCAGATTCTACTTTTTATAATGATGTAGATTATAATAAATTCCATTTAGATGCATTAATAGGTACAGACATCATTCAATATTTGCCATCTTTTAAATTGATTAATGTAATGGGAGGCAGCTGTTTTCAAATATGTGATAAGTTAGTGCCTATGGGAAATGTACATAATTTCTTAACAAAAACTCAAATGCTTAAGGTAAACAAAAAACAAATACCTACTCAGTTGGGTAATGAAGAAGTAGAAACAGTTAGTGATACAGTTGTCAATTTTATCACTAACCCTGTAAAAACATTTTTTCATCCATTTGAAAATATATTAACTGATTCACAAGTTGAAAATGGGGTAGAAAATCTTTTTCTCATTAGAGTCTATCGGTATTCCATCTTTCAATGAAAGTACATCTACCTATGATGAATATATAGTGGACAAAGGAATTCAAGGACAATCACTACTATGTGAGATTGCCTTGGATGGAAGAAAAGATTAAACAAGTTCCTAATAATTTACATGTGTCATTAAAAGTTCTAAATAGAGTTTATGCAGACCTTGAAAGTAAACATCTGGTCAATGAATATGACAAAGTGTTCGAACAACATCAAAAGGATGGAATCATTGATCAAATTACCATTCCCAAACACAAAATCAATGATTACATATTCATACCACATAGACCTATTCTGAAAGTAGAGGAACAGGTCACAACTAAAGTGAGACCAGTCTTTAACTGTTCCTTTAGATTAAATAAAAATTCACCTTCTATAAATGAATCATCTTACTCAGGTATTGACTTGATGAATTCTTTATTGAAATTACTACTTATATTTAGGACAAATGATTATGTCGTCCTCAGTGACATAAAACAAGCTTTTTTATCTATTAGACTTAGAGAAGAGACTGATAAAAATAAATTTTGTTTTTTATGGTACAGAAATAATGAATTAATTACTTTTAGATACAATACTATTCTTTTTGGGTATACAGCCTCACCTTTCATCTTACACTATATTTTGAAACACCATATGTCAATTAATGATGATAAGTGTAAGGAGATTTTGACTTCCAACTTTTTTGTGGATAATTTAATTTACACAGATAATAAATGTGATGAGATCATAAATCTCTATCATTTAACATATGACAGAATACAATCAGGAGGGTTTATACTTAGATCCTGGAACACTAATAATGACAAACTGAAAAAGGTTTTACAAGATGATGAAGTATTGGTGTAACATGGTTGTGATCTGGAAAGAGAATTAGGTTATAAATACAACATAACAAATGATTCTATGCATGTTTCAGTCGTCACATTCCAGTAATCACATGCCAAAACCTAAACGTCTATTGCTTTCTGAGACGTCTAAAGTATTTGATCCTATAGGGTTGGTCTTACCAGTCTCAATAAGAGGTAAATTATTAATAAGAAGTGTATGGGAAGCCAAATATGAATGGGATGATAAGTTGTCTGAAGAGTTGATCGGTGAATGGGAAAAGTTAAAAAGGGATCTTCAATCCTTACCAGAAATAGCTTTTCCTAGGCAGGTAATAAATGAAGAGCATACATATGGATTAAACATCTTTTGTGACAGTAGCTCAAAATGCTATGGCTTTGTAGCTTATAGTTCAAGTGATCATTCCAACCAACTTATATTTGCTAAGTTTAAAGAAGCTCCTCCCAAAAAAGCTTACAGCATTCCCACACTAGAATTATTAGCAGTAATCTTGGCGCTTAAATGCTTGCCCACAATTTTAGAATCTTATACCAGTTTTGTATTTGAATATATCAACATAAGTGTAGATTCTCAGGTTGTAATTAATTGGGCGCTGTCTGGTGAAACCAAGGTTAGAGGTAAATACGTTAACAACAGAGTAAAGGATCTCAATTATCTTTTAAGAGACATAAAGAATAAATATAAGATTAATATAATGTTCCGTTATGTGCATACAACAGAAAACCCAGCAGATCTCTTAACTAGAGGGATTACTTATAATAAATTTTTAGAAAATTTAAATTTATGGTTTAATGGGCCATCTTGGTTAAATAAAAATCTACAAAACTGGCCTAAATTTCCACTGTTATCTGTATCTCCTGAGTTAAAGAATTTTTCTACTCTGAGTACTTTTGACAACAAGAACAATAATGAAATTATTGACATTAATAAATATTCATCTTTTGATAAAATGATGAACATCACTAAAAATTTGTTCACCTTTATATGTAAAATAACGAAAGGTGATCCTTATAAAAAATCATTAATGTATTGGGTCAAGAAGGTTCAAACTTCTTGTTTTAATAAAGAAATTGAATATTTATTAAATAATGATAAAAAAGAAAAAATCCAATATTGGTAGATAACAAATTTATTCTTGGACAAGGAAGTTATATTAAGATCTAAGGGTCGCATATCAAAATGTACATATTTTAATTATGATGTACATAATCCTATTGTATTATCTCGATTTCATTATTTTACAACATTATTAATTTATAAATCTCACCAAAAAGTACAACACCTTGGTCTTGATTCCACACTAACACACATTAGGAATCAAGGGTTTTGGATCCCTAAAGGAAGAATAGCAGTTAAAAAGATTATACACAACTGCATGATATGCAAGAAAATAAATGTCAGAGCATTTAAATATCCAAAATACACTGATGTCCCTAAACATCACATGCAGCTAATCACTCCATTTAAATTTGTAGGCATTGACTATACTGGTCATCTGTTTGTAAAAAACACCAATAACAACACTCTTGACAAAATGTTTATTAATTTTCACATGCCTAAATATACGAGCCATACACATAGAACTCTTGCCAGATATGAGTGTACCTAACTTTCTATTAGCATTCCAACGCTTCTGTAATCTTTACAACATCCCAGATTACATATACTCAGATAATGCTCGTACATTTGAAAAGGGTGCCAATATTTTGCAAAAGGCCTTAGAGTCTGATGAGTTTGTAAAGGAACTTCAATTAAACAACATAAGACATGTAAAGGTGCCAGTATTCAAAATGATCTTGATAAACTTCTTGGGTGGGCAGATAAGTGGCAAATGAATTTTAATAGTAAAAAGTGTAAGGTTCTTCTTCACCTACCGGTAGGTTACTCAAATAAAAGTTTTAACTACAATATGAATGGGGATTGGCTTGAGTCTGTGGACCAAGAAAAAGATTTAGGTGTGATTATAAGCAGTAATTTGAAAGTAGCTAATCCGTGTTTGGAAGCTAGAAATAAAGCTAATAAGATGCTGGGCATAATAAATCGCAATGTTGTTTACAAGAGCAAGGAAGTTATAAGTAAACTGGATAATAGCTATGTTAGGCCAGTAATAGAGTATTGTGCACAAGTTTGGGCCCCTTATTTAAAGAAAGACTTAGATTTGCAAGAGCGAGTGCAACAAGGATGATTTCTGGGTTTGAGGGTAAAAGCTATTCATAAATTGTATACTAGATAACTTTTTGACCCAGATGGTCCAAGAACCCACAAGATACGATGCACTATTAGACTTAATATTAACTGAGGAAGTATAGTAGATTAGGTTAGAGTTGGAGGATAATTTGCTAATTAATGACCATAATATAATTAGATTTAACATGAATGTGATATCTGGGCCCAAATTGCAAGTTAATAAGGAAAAGATCTTAGATTTCCAAAATGGGGATTTACCAAATTTCCAGTCATGCTTAGTATAATTGACTGTGGTAAGTAGTTTAAAAACCAAAATTGTTTTATCATGTGGGAACACTTTAAGCAAATTTTGATTACTATTCAGTCAGTATGTTTTAAAGGTAGACCCATTAGGGTGGCGAAGAGAAAACCTATTTGGTGGAATAGAGATAAGAGAAAATCAATGAAAAGCGTAGATGTTTTGAAATATTCAGGAGTTGTAGTATCGAAGAAAATTTAGAAAATTATATGAAAATTAGAAATGAACTTAACCAGTCAATAAGAATGGCAAAGAAAGTGGCAACAAATTAATTTAGCAATGAATAGTAATAAGAACGCGGAAAAGTTTTTATTTTTTATAAATTTTTAAAAAGAGGACAGTTGGTTCAATTAATATTGATGAAAATTTAGTGAGTTCATATAAGGAATTGATCAACGTTTTCAATGCTTATTTTGCTTCAGTGTTTACAGAGGGAAAGATTAGATAATAGTTCAGAGACCAATAGTTCTTGTATTCATGTAGTAAATTAACTTACTGAATTTTAAATTGAGGTAAAATAAATTAAATGCTTACTGGAATATTTTGACCCAAGTAAAGCTTCAGGCAATGATGGTATATATGGTAGTATTCAGAAAGAAGGTATAGTAGCAGCATTGCAAAGGCACTGTATTTGATTTATAACAGGTCCATAACATTTGGTGAGGTACCAGAGGACTGGAAAACAGCATATGTTGTGAGTAGTAATAAGAAAGGTAGTAAGGGAGAAGATTTGGGGAAATTATAGGCCAGTTAGCTTAACATCTCTGGTTGCATAGGTTCTGGAAAAGTTGCTGAAAGGTCATAGAGAAATATTTGAAGATAACAAGGTATTGTATGACTGCAACATGGTTTCAGAAAGGGTAGGTCATGTCAGACAAACCTTTTGAAATTATTTTGGAATACATTACTGACTGCATTGACGAGGAGATCCAGTTGATATTGTATATTTAGACTTTTAGTAAAGCTTTTTGATAAGGTTCCCCACATAAGGCTGATGAAAAAGGTAT
>JABUQX010039821.1:37500-43839 GCA_015478945.1 Trachelipus rathkii | reverse complement strand
TCATTGATGGAATCCTTCAGAAAAGTAATAATTTGGTACTTCATTCGTTTTCCAGTCTTATTTCCCTTTAAAACTGAAAACATCAACAATAATAAAATTCGCAGGATAAAGTTGAGCATTCCTTTTGGCTTCCTCTTTCTTTTTCACCTTTTAATGTTTTTTTCTCTAAACACGCCTTATTTTTAGCGAAGGAATCGTTAAGGAAACGCTTCTTAATCAACGGAAACGATTATCAGTATTAGATACATCACGGTAATTGAAGCCATTTCTCCAAATACATCATCTATGAGACTCTAATAATTTTTTTTTTCACAAAAATAATCTTTTTGGAATGTAAACAAAATATTTTCGAAAAAGACTTTTTCTCGCGGGTTTTTTTTTTAGTATTGGCGGGAATTCTGAATTTAGACACGAAGAAGCGTATACTTAACCGAACGCATCACAATACGAAGAGTAAACATTATAAAGTAATAAAAGACGATCGCTTCCTCGTCTTTGTCCCGTTCGTTGTTATTACTCTCGCTTGATTGTCTTCTGGTGAGTATACTTTATTTTTCAATTAGACAATTCTGTCTTCCAAGACGTAATTCCCATGCTTCAACTTATTTTGTCTCGATTTGGACCCGATATCTTGATGTACTAAATTGACCTGGTTCAGGTATTACGTAGTTCAGAGTCATTCCACAGTCATAGGGTATATCTTTGGTTATCCCAATGTCTTATTGGTAGATTTTGACTTGAGCTTTGGGAATTTTGAATTTCTCGTCTTTTTTCTACTGACTGTCAAATAGATTAAAAAGAAAAAGAGATTTTTTTTGAAAGATTTTTTTCCTTACTTACGATGTTAAATAAATTTATATGTTATTCAAAGACGTTTTCCATGAATTGAAACGTTCACTTCGTGGGTCTCTTCTTACCTCAGTGTTACATCTCAAATTTCTCAACTGCTACCGCTAGATGTCTCGTTTTGTCTGAATTTTATTTTCATATGAACAAAAGCCTTAGGTAGGAACTTTTTTGAGTTTATTTCGTTCTAATTTATCATATTGGGAGGTAAACTCATTATCACTTACTGCTTTTCAATAATAATATTAACTATATAGATAATAAATTATTATGACATGTTAAGTAGATTGATGCTAGTTTTATAATTATTTAATGAATTATATTATATTTTCGGGATTAATTTAATAGATGAGATGATAATATCATTATATATATTAAGTTAAGTTTATTAATATATATCATTATTAGTTGATATATTATATAATTTTTTCCCTTTTTATGTATATTATTGTTACATTGTATGATTATCACATTCTTACTCTTGCAGTTGAATGTCTGTTCTCTCTTGTTATTATTATTATGTTAATTATATGGTATTATCATTAGGTGATCCTTTTATTCAGTTTTGCTGCACCACGTTTAGTCTTAACTTCTAACATCTTTTAATTTGTGAGTATCATAATTATCATCTGGCAATTAAGATTGTGTCATCACCTTTAGTATATTTATTTATTCTATTCTTTTTTATTTTATTTATTCTTATTTTTATACTTATTCCGTTTATTCTTGTTCTCTATTACAAATTATTAGTTATTATCTTTTTCAATAATTTTATTTTATTCATTATTTTTTTCCTATTATCTTTTATTTATCTTCATTTTACGATCTATAATATGATAATTTATACTTATCTATTTTTAATTTATATATATTCTTATTTTTATTATATATATATTATTTTTTCTTTATATATATTTATTTATAGATATCTCTATTTAATATATATGGTTTACTTTTTTTAATTTGTTCGTGCTAAATTTACTTGAATTACAAGCTGTACTGTTGCTAAAGACGTAAAGCTAATTGTTACGAGGTTATTTTATTAATTTTGCGAAGTTCCCCGTGAAATCGTTACTCTTCGATAATTCGATACTTTTCCGGCGAATTATTATTTTTTTTATTTTTTGGGAAACGATAAGTCTTTAATCCATACCCAGCGTTCTTCCATTATTTGTTTGCCTTTTATCTAGTTCGCTGAGAAATATTAATCCCACAATAATTAGCATCTATTGTGGATTTAGTATTTTTAATATACATATTTTATTAACAAATAATAATAAGTATAATAATAAATAATAATAATTTACTTAATTTAATATTTATTTATTAATAATATAGATAATATTTAATTAATCTATTATGTATATAATAAGTATAATAATATTATTATAATCAATATATTGTAATAATAATTATTTCTATTATATCTATTATTATGGGGTTTTTGGGGTCCATGGCCAAATCCTAGATACGCAAGCAATAATATTTTTTTTTCTGTTTATTATTTTTTATAAACTTTTGATCATCTCCTTTTATTTTACTTAAGCTTATTGTTCTTCTTGATTATTAGTCTGTTGATGTGTCTTTTTTGTGTTATCTCATTAGGTCTTTTTTACGTGTTATCCTTTGCAGTTTAATTTAATATAATTGTTGTGTGTTGCATTGTGGTAGCAAAGCTTTCATAGTTGGCCTCGATTTTATTTTTGTAATTGGCAACTAAGAATTTGAGCGACATATTCTATGTTGTTTTAAACAAATTTGATATTTGGATATCAGCCAGTTAATATTCTATTGTGGTTGGGATTTTAATTCCTTTTTTTCTTTTTTTAATGTAAAAAAAAATTTTTTTTTTAACTAAAGGAAACCCTTTGGGTAAACCGGCAAAGATTGGTTCAGGAGTCGGGGTCCTGCTCTAGGCCTCGCCCGGTGGATCGATCGGGTGGGACTAATTCCCCTCCGGGGATGGTCTCTTTTCCGGAACCCCCGCTCTTTGGTCTTTGGTTGTGTCGCGGGGGTTTCCTTAACCGACCATTTCCTCTCCCGGGTGTTTTGAAACGTTCCCGCCTCCTTCTTATCCCTGCCGTTGAGCTCGAGCTCACCTCTAGAAAAACTTAAAATATTTCTAAAATACAATTATTCTTTCCATAAATTTTTTTTAAGGGGGCTCGAGCCGACGGGGGATACAGAGTGGGTCGGGACGTTTTCGTAACCCCGGAGGGGATTGATGTCGGAGGAACTCCCCGTGACACCCAAAGACACTAAAGAGCGGTTGGATTTCCGGAGACCTATTTCCTACGATGGGTGGGGGATTAGTCACTCTCCCGTGATCCACGCGGAGCTCGAGAGACGTCCGCGACTCCTTTGCCATCTTTTTTTGGGCGGTTTCCTTGGATCACTTTCTCTTTAAAGTTATAAAAATTATACAAAAATTATTTTTTTACTTAAAAGCAAAAACAGAAATATATAAAATAACCAAAGCTTAATTATACGGCTATCCTTGGAGATTTTTTTCGGCTTTGATTCCAAACTATATTCTCTTTTTTCTTTATTCTGTTTTCTGTTTATGTCCTTGCTTGTTCTCTATGTTCTACATACTGATCGCATGCATTTATAAAATATTTATCTGACGCATTATTTATATTATTATATTTATATTTTATTTCATATATATTTTTTTATTTTTTTATTTTTATTTTATATAATTTATTTTTTATTTTTATTCATATTATTTATCTACTATATTTTTTTTTTTATTTATCTTTATATTATTGGTTATATTCATAGTATTATTATTTTTATTTCTTCACAAAAGTGGTCAACCGTTTTGAGATTTCTTATAATCTTTATAATTTTTTTTACGTATAATATAGGTTATATATAGTAGTGATAGGGTTATTTCGTGAGGTATATTGAGGCGTTTTATATATTAATATAGGTGATCTGCCTCAGTGCGGTTCTATTCACATAGTTTGTTTTATTTTTAAGTGTAGTTCGGAGTGGTATGACGGGAGGGTCTTCTATAGGATAGAGTAGTTCGGGGGCTCATAGGTGGAGCTATAGGGTTTACTTCGGCAAGGTGACTTTCAAGAATAGAATTCAGTATAATATGAAATACAGCTTGATAGTCATTAAATCACTTTAAAAAATGCTATAGTAATGAAGATATGTTTGCTTCACATTTATTCGTTCACTCACTATGATCTGGATAGTCGTGGACAGGAACTGATGCATCTGCCCTATTTTTTCTCTTGATCTATCATAAGAAGAACTCAAAGTATCTTTCTTCACAAACTTATACTATACGCGACAGAGACGAGTTGGATTGGGCGAGAGACTTGCCGTAATCTAAAAAACCACGAGGAGGGTTTTAACTCGGTTAGTAGGCAGTGTGTGGTTGACAGTTTCTAATTTATAATTGCGCGCCATTGTCTCATTTACGAGCTTGTCCTTAGTATTGTATTTAACTTCTTCATAACTCCTTTGATTAATCTTTTTTTAATCTACTACAATGGATTCTTGTATTCCAAAGATAATTAACTCACGTACCTTAGGTAAGTTGTTTAAAATTTAATTTGCGATTCTTTCCTCATAAATTTTTCTGTCTTTAATTTTGAACCTTTCAATAATCTAGGGAGCTAATATATAAAAGTTAGGTGCCTCCCGGGTAACGGATATTATGTTGATAATGAAACTCCTGGTGGAACGGACTGAACGGCGCTTCTTTTAATTGAAAACGTTCGCTGGCGAGGAAAGTGCTCTTGTTATTAAGGAACACAGTTGAAAGGTTAGTTTGGAGTAATGCACATATTGTAGTATAGTTTAGTATTGTAGTATTCTCACTATTTTAACTGATCATGTTTCATAGATTTAATAGGTTAGTTATAGGTTTATTAATTTACCACGTAGGATTTTTTTGTCAGGAATATTTTGTACAGTGATATTAAATTATTAAATATTAGTTTCGGACCAATTACGAAAAAGAAAGTCGTTTAGTTATCGAACGCACATCCGGTAACAATATAATATATATATATATATATAATATATATATATTATATATATTTATATTTAGAATATAGTATATAATATATTTATACATATATATATATATATATATATATATATATATATATATATATATATTATATATTATATATATATATAGGATCTTTCGTGTTTTCTGGACTGTTGAATTTTTCAATGAAAATTTGAAGAATTATAAAACTTTTTCCCCTGAATCCAAAAATATAATTCTTTTTCTCGAGAAATTAGTAGAAGTACTAAAAAACTTAGGATAAAGTTATGAAAACTGCATAATAAAAGCTGTTTCCTGGACCGTTATTATTTTTACCCAATGTCATACAAGAAAAGAGTAAAATAAATTTGCATTAAAAAGACCAATTAATTATAAAAAATGAACTTCATCAAATACCGAAAATATATAAAATAATTTGGTATACATAAAAACGGCTTGATGAAAATATGTTTAGTTTTCTCGAAGTATGCATATGGTACAGATGTAAATTTCATACTATTATTTTAAGTAATGTCTCAATACAATTTAAAGTGGATTTTCCAAAATATCGTTAGTGAAGACGATGCTATAAAGTTTTTCCAAAATTATAATATGATATCAAAAACAAGGTTGTAACAAAGTTTACCATATATTTGGTAAATATATGGTAAACTTTGGTTGTAATGAAACTGTGCCAATTAGAGAACTCAAAATTAGAGTCAAGTAAAATAATTTCTTTTAAATACTCATGGTGTAAGGAACTTACATCTATTAAATTCTGCGAAGAAGAATTAATAATTTCAAAAAATACAGCAGTAGATTTTAACAATTATTTACGTTAGGTAAGATTAGTAATGAGAAGTTGAACCAACCTAAATTTATAAGCAACTCTAACCTAACCTAACCTAACCTAACCTAACCTAACCTAACCTAACCTAACCTAACCTAACCTAACCTAACCTAACCTAACCTAACCTAACCTAACCTAACCTAACCTAACCTAACCTAACCTCTCTCTCTCTCTCTCTCTCTCTCTCTCTCTCTCTCTCTCTCTTTCTCTTCTCTCTCCTCTCTCTTTCTCTCTCTCTCTCTCTCTCTCTCTCTCTCTCTCTCTCTCTCTCTCTCTCTCTCTCTCTCTCTCTCTCTCTCTCTCTCTCTCTCTCTCTCTCCTTTTTCTCTTTTTTATTTATTAGTATTAAAAAGTAAATCACAGTGAAAATTTTGTAGATCCAATTACAAAAGTACATACTGAAAGTGTAAAGAGTATATGGCATAGTTTAAAACATAAAAATAAACGTCATTTTGGGACACACGGGAATATGTTAGATTCCTATTTGTGTGAATATGTATGGAGAGAAAGGAACGAAGGGAAAGACTTATTTATTCAAATTTTGAAAGATATTTTAGAATTTAACCTGTAATTTTTTTTATATTATTTTCGTATATTTTAAAAAAATAATATTTTTCATATATATAAA
>JABUQX010039821.1:25000-32500 GCA_015478945.1 Trachelipus rathkii | reverse complement strand
TTGGGAATCACTTATATATAGACCATACTTTATAAAACATACATATTATAAGGTTACAAACGTAATTTAAAATATTCTTTAAAATATAAATAGTAGTGATAGTACCAAACCAAGGATCACTGATCAGAGAGCAGTATTTCTCTGACGTCATTCAGCCCCTCCCCTTTTTGATTTTGGTTGTTCTTGTTGTTGTTGTTTGATGTTGTTGCGCACGTGAGACACACACGATGAAAACCCCAGAATGACATGTATTTTTGTGTTTGCTGCTTTTTATTGTTGTTGTTTGATGAGAACGATAAACACTTTTATATATATATATATAATGTATAATATATATATATATATATATAATATATATAATATATACTATATAATTATATATATATATATATTATATAATAATATAATATATAAAAATTATATATATATATATTAAATTATGATATATTATATAATATATATGCCGGTTAATAATAAGATCAAGAACTACGCCTTTTGATTCCTCCTTTATATCAATATTATTTTAAGGACAATTTTAATGCATTTTAGCCCTATTCGGAAAACTATTATTCTTTATTTAACATAGTCCAAACAAGATAATAATTTCATGACTTCTGTCTACTATGATATTTTATATTTTACTTTATTCATTACGAACTATTTTAACTATTAAACTATATACAAAAGATTGTTAATATTTGTATAATCAGAGAGGAGAGGCCGCAGCCCCACCGCTCGTGGCACGATTTCGAGGCCAAGTCCTGATGCCTTGCATTCACCCAATGCCCGACACCTTACATTTTCAAATCTCGCTCCTCCCATCTTTGGGAAGAGGCTTTGTTCGTTGGCAACACATTGAATATAATATTAAAGAATTGTACACGGTTCTTTATGCACACATGCTGTGCTTACATGGCTTCGTAATTAATTGCATATTACTATTATTAGTACAATATTTTGGTGATTCGGAGTCCAAAGAAATAAGAAAGCTTTAATTAGATTGGTACAATATAATTACCCTTTCGTATTTCTTTAGAACACCCAAACTTCTGATTAATGGAGTCAGATAATTGAGAAGCAGAGAGACTGAGCATATGAGAGAGAGAGAGAGAAGAGCAGAGAGACAGAGAGAGATGAGAGAGAAGAGAGAGACGACATGAGAATGAGAAGAGAGATGAGAACCGAGACATGCCAGGTAAGAAAGAATAAAGTAAGTCGAACAACTCGAGTGAAATTTGAAAAAAATGATTTAACCAACACATGCATTTGACAAATACCTAAGTACTTAGACGATACAATGATTATAAGTTTACAATATTTTTTTTTCCATTTTCTTATGTGAAATTTTATTGGTTCTGAGTTTCTCCTCATTATGATTTCGTTACCTATCATTTACTTTGTAATAAAAAATATAAAACAATTCCTTATCCTTCCTTGGGCCTATATCGCCTAAGAGATTGAAAGTAAATTAGATACTATATTTGTCTTCAAAAGCTTTCTATACAGATATGAATTATTGAATCAGTTAATATAATGATATTCGTTTAATCTTCTTCCAATATGCATCTACTAATTTATTTGAACTACATGGCGATTATTTCTTTCTCTTCTTTCTCTCTCGTTATTTTTTTTTTTTTTTTGAAGAGTTGCTTGCCTCATAGATTTTAATGCGCGCGGAGAGCTGATTTCTTAAGTTGTGTTTCTTTTGACCGATCTGTTTCTGCTCGATTTTCAAGCTGGCGTAGGAATGATGGCGATATTGTAACTCCATTAATTTACATCGAATCTTTAGCTTGCTTTTTTACTTTTGGGTAAACTTTTACATAATAACCTTTAATTTAGAAATTTAGTGGATAGAAACTACATACTGTGGTTACTAAGAGAGAAAATTGAGAAAAGAGTACATGCGAGATTGTAAACCCATGCTTAATGTAATAATTTTAATAGGTATTATAAAATTTATATGAACTCTGCGCTATCGTTTACATTTGCATTGGTTAAAAATGTGACTTTTTTTGAAGTCTCTCACGCTTCGCTTCTGCGCAGATGCAGGCTGAGCTAATAAATGTACATCGATATTGTTGGAGCTTTTGTCTCTTACGAGCTCTTCGCTTTGACATGAAATAATTTTTATTAACTTTTTATTTTCTAGCATACATTTTATTTATGTTTAAAAAACATGAATACACTCATTTTATTAATTTCATTTTCGATCGTCAAAACTGCTTCTTAAGAATTCTCGTTTTGAACTAAGTAATTTGAAATGACCTTAATTAAATAAAGCACATTTTTATTTTTCAACATCAATTTCATGTAACCGAAAGATTGTAAATTTTATTAAAATCATACATATAAATGATGAGGAATAAATTTTAATGATATTTATTTCAAATGTTATTAAGATCAGTAAGTAGCTTTGGCGCGAAAATATTTCAAACTTGATTCTCATTCCTCAGCATCGTCAGAACCCGTGACGTCACACGCCAACCTTTCTCCGAACCTTTTAGGCTAACGAAAGAGAATTTTGTTTAAAATTGTTTCTTGCCGTCGGCTACCCATTATTTTAACATTTGAAATAACAAAGAACTTACTAAGCCAGCCTATATAAAAAAAATTTACTATTCCTCACTGCGTTGAATTTTGACAGTTGCTATAAACCCATTTACTTAGCAGCATTGATTATTTGTTCACAAAAAAGATTTCTTATTCCCAAAATGATAAAAATATTTCTATACCCTCGTTTTCAATACAATAAATTTCATTTATCTAAAATAGAGTTTGATATGGTTTAACAAAATTAATAACAATATCCCCTCGTTGCTTATCATAATCGTTAGACAACTGCTAGCTAGGACCGGTCTAATCTTAAAAATTTTAATGACACTCAATTTGGAAACATGCTTAAATAACTTTATCAAACACATGCAACTTAGCCGATAAAGTGAATATTCATATATAGATCCAACAATGGTAAAAACATATATTTAATTTTGATGGAAATTCTTACGATGTTTTGTATTTGTTTTTAAAAGTTAACAACCTATTATTATGATAGATTCAAATTTTGAAAAACATGGCAACTCCAAATTCTCACTCGATATCAGCGTTCAGATTTCAATTTTGGCGCAAACCCGCCTTTCATTTTCTGAAACTAAAAAAATTACGGTATGAGAAATTTCGGTTGCCTTGCTTTCATCATTTTCCACTATCTTAACATTTGAAACATTTGTAAGATCTTACTTATTACACTATTAAAAAATATGTTTAGCATAGATACAAGATAAATAGATATTATAGGAGACAAGTACGTCACTAATTTATAAACTCTCAATAATTTCATATTTGAATTGGTTCACACACACACGTGTTTGAATGTTTGTTTGTGATAGCGGAAGGCGTGTCCTCAAATGGACTCTCACCTTTACAGGATTTTTTTTTTTTCAAAAACATTTTAGTATTATTCAGTAGCGGTATATTAAGCGTTGTCATTTTGTATTATATATTTCTTTGATTTTTGTTTATAAATATATATTTTTATTATTTATTATTATTAATTTATATATAATATATATTAATTATATATTATCATCTATTATTATTATATAATATTATTAATTACTTATATAGATTATTATTATTAGTCCAGACTATATAAAGAATGCGGGTGGCATGCATACCCTCACAAGTATAGGATCGGTAAGGATATGTTCATCGACATTATATCATATAAATTTATCACAATTCACGACGAACATTTATTTGAGCATATTTAAATTTCAGAAATTCGATACAGCGGTTGCGCTTCGCGGCTCTCCCCCCCTTTCCCCATCCTATTGAGGAGCCATGCATCATTATTCATCAGTAAGACTGAGATGTTACTATACTTTCAATTGCCCAATGGTCACTATTTCATTGTGAAGTTATCATATATTATCTACACAGTTATTATATTTTCCACACATAAGTTTTTATTATAGTTATTTTATTATGTCGATAATTGTTTATCCAAGTTTGTTTCTGTCTTTTTTTTTTATTTTTTTCAATGTGTGGAGTCGTGTAGGTAATGCGTCGTTATCTGCCGGCTAACAGCATAAAGTTGTCGAGGAGAATGAGGCGCGGTTTATAATCTTGTAGTAGAGGACTGATCTTCGTTCCTCGCCGGCATGGAGCAAGCAGATACGGAGGATGTGTGATTTTTTTCTTATTCCCATTTTTTCTCGTGTTGCGGGCAAGCTGTTTGTATTCAAACAGAGTTTCTTAGGGCCGATTTGTAGTGCTTTATAGCTTTTTCCATAATGTGATGTGTTCGTTGATGGCCATACACACACTAAATGATGTTGCTTCAAATTTTATAGGTTGCACTATTAGCCTAATCCGCAAAGCTTGCTATGGAGACTTTGCATGATATGAAATTTCACGTATTTTATTTTGTGATTCAAGCGTAACACCGACTTTTTCGTGTATTGAATATTGAGATTGAATATATATTTTATCTTCTTCACGATTGCTTAACTACACTGATGTTTTAATGCACAGAACATAGTTAGAATAAAATGCACTTATGGTATGCTCACAGTTTAAAAACAAATTTTTCAAATTGTTTGATTTATCGCGCACTATTTCTACTGACGTGCATCTAACTCCACAATTAGAGAGGCGGGGGTTTCCACTAGTCACATCTAGCGGGCCGGCCAATCAAAAATGGGGTAATATGATCAAGACTCGCTCTTGATCCCCTTTAATTAATCTTAATTACTGGCCCTATATCTGACGGATGTAGAAATGAGGAGCAATTTTCTTTTATTCTTTATTTACACAAGTAACAATTTAAATGAGTCGGTAGTAATGATCTAATCACACTAGAGTTTCAATTGCACAATACGCGTGACAATAATAAATTCATTTGTTATTATAATTATAATATATTTATTAAAAGCAATTTGTTAATTTTGTATAATCAGCACGAGGAGAGCGCGCAGCCCCACCGCTCGCTGCACGATTTCGATGGCCAAAAGCTCCTGCATATGCCTTGCATTCACCCATAAATGCCCGATCATACCTTACATTTTCAAATCTCTGCTTCCTCCATCTTTTGCCGAAGAGGACTTTGGTCCGTTGGCAATCACAGATATTGAATATAATATAAAGATTACACCGGTTCTCTCTCCACTACCCTTATTGCACACATGCAATGTGCTACAGCGCTTTTCGTACATTAATTGCATATACTATCTATTAGTACATATATATAGTACTTATATATTATACTATAATATATAATATATATAATATATAGTATATATATATAGTATTAGTATATGATATATATTATATGATATATATATAGTATATATAGATTAAGTGATAATATATTATAAATATAGCATTAATATATATAAAATGTAATAGAAGTATATATATTATATATATTTAATATGTTATGTTTAAATATTTTAATATATTTATTTTTCTTAAGTAAAGGTTTTAATATATTTTTAATTTTATTAGTCGCAGTTTTTAAATAATGCCTATATTTGACAAAAATTACAAATTATTCAAGAAGATTTCGAACCACCGTCTATCGCAGTGTTTCCCAAAGTGGTCTATATCGACCCCCAGCGGGTCATACAACAACCTGCAAAAGGATCCTATTGAAAGCCTACAAAAAATTTGGGGGTTCATTGAGATGTAATTATGGGCCTGCGTCAACGCATAGGTGGATCTCATTAAGCATTAATATATTAATTAAAATAAATTAGTATATTTCATAAAATTGTGTAAGTTGTAACCATTCGCTTTGAACTTGTAAAAACTTTCACATAATGATATACCAGTATCATCATGCTACACGCATACGCGCAGTAGAAATTCTTGTCCATTCTTGCCTCAGAGCTTCGCGAAGACAGCGCAGTAAGACTCGTACTTGCACCGACTTGTTCAGTTCGTCAGTCAATAAATACGAATGTGAGGGACAAATACGTTCATTTGTTTCCGAATCTTGAATAAGGAAAGGTGTTAAGAAAATATTTCAAAAATTATTAAACTGCGTAGTTAGGCATATACAAATTAAAGTGAATCAAAGTTAAAATGAATCAATGTCATTTTGTTTGGGAGCGCCGGAGAAAAGTAAGTACATTATTTTTTTTATAAAATTTTAGTTTTCTACTCGTAGTTAGCAAAGATAGATAAATTACGTTGTTCATGACTGGAGTTTTTTTATGTTGGGATGGCTTGAGTTTTTTGATGTTGCCATAAGCAGGGTTTTATTTATAATTAGGAAATCGTGAAACGTGAAGCAAGTGAGGGGACAGAGGGATATTTCTCATTAGTTATGTTATAACTTTGCTAGATATATATAATATATATATATATATATATAATAATATAATCATTAATATTATATATATATATATATATATATATTATAATATATATAATTTAGCCAAAAAAAAATCATTATCAGGTAAGCAGGGGGTCTACCCAAACCGAAAAACATGGCAAGTGGTCTACGAGACAAAAAAAAGTTTGGGATTGGTTCTATCGAATGGTTTACGGGAGCATTAACCACTGAGCTAATTAGCAAGTCCTTATAACTTTCTTAATAGATTTATCTTATATTCGAGACCCTGATGAGGAGAGAGAGAAAGACAGATCTTATTGGGTAGGCCAATATTGTTATCTTTCTTTGTGCCTCCGGTTCGTTGCTTTGAAATATTTTTGTTATTCTTTTCTTTCTTTCGACTTACACTATATATTAACTTATAGTAGTACACAGTATATATTATATATTATATATATATAGATATATATATATATATATATATATATATATATATATAATATAATTTATATATTATATATTATATATATTATATATATATAGTATATACTATATTATATATAATATATAGTATATAATATATATATATATATATAGGCTGCTTTCCTACTCGATCGGGAAATAATTTTCGGAACCCCTTCAAACTTGGAACACATACAGCTGGTAGTGTAACCTTTGAGGAGCTGCGATTTCAAGCTGCTACGCCCCCTGCAAGTGGGTGATGAGCCCTTTAACTTGGATATGGCCTTAGCTAGGTGATAAGCTGCCGACATGCTTCGGCAAAGAAGTTAGTCTGAGCTGATGCTTGAGGAGGATCAAGGTGCGGCTACTGCACCAGTGCTGTAGCCGAATCTTGAAATCCCCATACAAACGTTTAATAGCCCGAATAAGGTGTTTTTCCCTAGGTTTACGAATCTTACGATCTTGATTTTGAGTGTTTCAGAACCCTTAAGATTATATGAGGACTCCCAGGATGGGGTTCTGTACACAAAAAGGAGAAATAAAATAGAGACATAGGAATGCACAAGAGAAGAAGATAAAGGCTGGTTGAAGAATGAATAAGAAGAGGACAGCGACTGAAATGACTCATGATGCGGTATACTGCACCGGATCCGTTGTCGGAGCCAGAATTCAATTGTGGTTACAAACATATAATAGAC
>JABUQX010039821.1:7500-12500 GCA_015478945.1 Trachelipus rathkii | reverse complement strand
CAGATTCCCCTCACTTCGTAAATTCCTTGTAACTATCGCGCTTCTTCCAGAAAAAGCTTCCTATTCCTTGTAAACTCCACATTCATCCCTCCTTCCAAACTTTTCATTTACCTCATTTTTCTCCTACCTACTTATCGCAATCTTTGGCCTTCCTTTTCTCCTATAATAATTCTAAACATTTTTTCTTTTGGAGACCTCATCATTTTCTTTAATCACAATTCAACACGCTTCGTTTTTACTTATCAAAACCGCTTGATAGTAATCACCCTCTTCGTTCTACCACTTCACTGTTGAGGTCTTATTCGACTACTTTAGCACATCACATACTTCCTCTCTTGCACTACTAACAATGGCTTTCATCATTGTTTCAGTCATCTCTGTTCGACATTCAAATGATTATTTTTGCTAGCACTCTTAATACTTTTTTTCCAATTACCTTGTTCACTTTTAACTTCATCACTCAATCTTCTTCCACGTCATGTTCCCTACTCTTCCTCTCCATCAAGTCCATACTAGCTTAATCTTACATAAATATATTATATATATATATATATATATATATATATATATATTATATATATATATATATATATATATATATATATATATATATATATATATATATATATATAAGTGTGTGTTTTTTTGTTTTTATTATTAAAAAAAAAAATAAAAAGAAAAAATCTAAACAGTGAATGTTAATAATCTGTTTCTCCTTCGGAGCGTGACAAAATATGCAAAGCTATTTAAATAAAAAATTGCATAAATTCCAGAGTTAATTCAAGGTTTGTTAGATACAACTTTATTACGAGAGGGAAAAAGCGTCAATTACAAAATGTTCAATTTTAAAAAATTTGATTGCGGTTTTTGAAATTAAGTTTAGTATAAATTTTTTATTTGATTTTTGATTGTAATTAAAAATATAACAGAACTGATTTTGGATTTAATGTATATATATATATATATATATATATATATATATATATAATATATATATAATATATATATATATGATAAACTATATATGATTTTATATATATATATATATATGTATAAATTAATATATATATATATATATAGTATATACTATAGAGAAAACACAAATATATTTGTACTGTATTTATTTGTATAAGATATTCTTCGGACTAGCCAAAACATTGGGTATTGATTACTTAGTAGTAGTTTTATCAAGTTATTATTTGTAAATCGGGGTTTAAAAGGGTTTAAATTAAAACTTTATTATAAGGTTTTATACCCAGTACATATTAAGCATGATTGCATCAATGATTCCAGATCGTTGATTTAGATAATATAAAGACTTGAAAAAATTTTAATTTTGGGGTGATGTAAAAAATTTCAAGAGTATTGGTATTTAAAACATTAAAATTATTTACATTCTTAATTAAAAAAAATTCTAATAATTTTCTTTTGTGAGTTTCTTTCACGGGAGATATCAGTCTTTGTAACATCGATCCTGTGTTCCTTCTCTTTTCTATGCTTTTGCAGGGATGAGCTACAGCTGCAAATTTTTAGAAAGTAAGAATGTTGATATTGTCTTCTTTCCAAATCGGAAGTTTCTCCAATATATAAAGAACTACAATCTATGCAAGGTACTTTATATGCACTAACATTATTAAATTCTGAATCATCAAATTTTAAATTTTGTAGCAATTTTTTAGTATGGTTGGGACACTTGAAGCAAGCATAAAATCTTTAGCTACGTATCTTTTAAAATTGTCTGTTGGAAAAAAGCACTATTATCTTGATTTTATCAGTTGCAGGTTCAACAGTGTTAGGTGAAAAATAAGACTTCCTTTTTACTGCATGAAGAACCTTATATATAAAGGATTCGGGGTAACCTAAATTTTTAAAAGCAGTCTTAACATATTCTATTTCCATATCTAGATAATGTGGACTTCAAATTCGTAGAGCCCTTAAGAAGAACCCCTTTACAACACTGTATTTTACAAATTCAGATTGAAAAGAGAGCCAATGAACTTAATTACCCATGTGTGTCTCCTTTCTATAAACGTCAAATGCAGTATGACCACTTGCAGTTCTCCTCAAAAGAATATCAAGAAAAGAAAGCTTATCATTCAATTTCCATTTCCAAAGTAAAATCTATTTCAGCGACACATCCATTTAATTCACCAACAATCATGTCCACATTCTTATTAGAAGGAATACCTGCAAAGATATCATCAAAGTCTCTTTACCAAATTATACCAAATTATTCCAAATACAATAATTCCCTAAAATGTTAGGTAAAAATTTTACTTCAATTAATTCCATTACGAGATGATACTCTCACACCTCCGCATTGGATACAAAATATCACTCACAGCCACTACATGTCACGGAACCCGTCTCCCATCTGCAAATTTTGTCCTTCGCCATACCCCGTAATCTGTTCACCACATCTTCATTGATTGTCACCAACTGGACCCTATTCGCCGTCGTCTCTTTCCTACTTAACGGTCCATAACACCTTCTAAAAGGTTATTCCATATCTTAGCTGAATCCTCCCATTTTAACAGTACTCTATTTTCTCTTATCTTCAAGAACTAAATATTCTTTATAACATGATTTTATGTAATATTATGTAATATAATGTAAGGACATCTTTTTATTTAGCATTTTATTTATTTTTGACTGAATATTCATTTAGCCATTCAATTTTTTTTTTTTTTTTTTGACATTTATAATAATATGTATGAGCAAGGGACCCACTTGTTAGATTCATCCAAAAAACGCGAGACTATTCGATCTCCACTGAAATACTTCCATCATCCTTCCTAGGTGAGCCATTAAGTGTGAATCCAGATGTGATGTCAATCTCTCTTCGAATGGGAAACATCATGTACACAAGTTATCTTCGCTTTCAAACCCCAATACCATCTGCTCTGACACCCGTTCTGCGAGAGATACCTCAGAATCCTCCTCTGAATGGCCATTGCAAACATAGTCTTATAACATCATAACTTTCCTCAACATTACTTGCAAAAAGGTGCTGTCATTCTCTTATGATGAAGGGTACACACCTTGGCTATTCCCTACTCCCACCATCTGTATGGTTCTGACCTCTCTCTCTCTCTCTAAATCTAGCCACCCTGTGCCTTTGTTAAGGGCATCATTTTATGTCGTCATTCCGCAGTTCACGGTGAATTTACTCCAGTATTTATTGATGGCTCTAAACAGGGAACAGTGTGGGTGCGTCTGCTGTCTTTCCTGACCGCAATCCACCATGCTTCAATTTTTAAGGCAGAATTAATGGCTATAATGATTGCCCTATATCGAATTTATTCCTTAACCAGACCACTCTTAGGTCATTTATTCAGATTCGCTCACCGCCCTCCAGGTGCTTAAAGCCCTCTATTCTAAATACACAATGGTACCCGCTGTACAACAATTTCTTCAGCTGCTCCACTCTCGCAGGAAATAAATTACACTATGTTAGACCCCTCTCACGTAGGAATAACTTTCAATGAAATCGGCGACAGAGGCCAAAATGGACGCCTCTTCTTTTCGAAGCTGTTCCAGGTAACGAAATACTCTCAACATTTCATACTAGGCGTACTTCATATTCTTCAAGGGATTAAGATATTCCTCAAGTATTTTGCTGACTCTTCTGAACAATTGTATCTCACAGTTACTTATTGATTAAAAAGATTAATCAAAATGAGATGTGTTCTAGTGTAGCGTATATCATAATAGTGTGATCAAAATCTGAAGTGACTATGAAATTAAATTATTATTAGCTATTAATAAATTTATATAAAAACCCTTTAGACTATTGGAGCTGAAGAGTGGATAAACTTTTTCTCATACTTTTAGCAGAAACGCATCATATTGCCTATTGGTAAATCAAACATAATTAGCTGATTTAGTATATCTTGGTATGATTTGCCAATTATTGCGAAAAAAATAGTGCTGAATATAAAAATATACTCACAGACACTACATGTCACTGAATCCTCCTACCATCTGCAAATTTTGCCGGTCCTCTAAACCCGCAATCTGAGATTCACGTATTCTATAATAAGGTTGCACAATTTAGAAATGACTTACCAAGAAACACGCAGGTCCATTACGTCTAATTTTGAAGAAGTTTAACCATAGCTTCAAAGCTTGTCAGACTCTTGCTTGTTTAACAGTATCTCTATTTTCTCTTATCCCTCAAGAACTGAATATTCTTCACGAACAATTAATTTTGTTATGTAATATAATTAGGACTGATAGTATTATTATAGATGTTATAAAGGAGGATTTCTCTTGATAAAACAGACACCTTGTGTGTAGTTATCTTAAGTTGAAAAATATTAGTACTCATTTTGCCATTCCATCAAAATCTCCTCAAATTGGAAAAAATTTCATATTTAGTATGTGCCAGTATAATCATCCACTAATGAGTCGAAGTTATTTCAACACATATGTGTAGCTCAGCTTCCTGGTGGGTCAGTATCGTGAAGTCCGTACATACAATAAGTCTCGATGCAATAAGTAAATATATAGTATAGTATATTATTATTAATAATATATATATATATTATATAAATAATATATTATATATATATATAATATATATATAATATAATATATTATATATATTATTATATATATATATATTATATTAATATATTATTATATAATATAATAAATTATATATTAATATATATTTTATGGGGCTATTTATCGAAGAAAAAGACTTTTATTTATAACTGATTTTGCTCATTTTAGGTTATTATTTTTTATTATACACTTTAGAAGTATTTTTTAATTTTATTATATACTCAATAAGTACGTAAATAGTATTTAAAGTATGCCTAAAGTTATTTGAGTTTTTTAACAGTAATATAAGCCTATTAAAGATATTATAAATTTAGTATATCACAAGTAATAATGATATTTTATAATCTATGTTAACTAACGTAACATGTAAATAACCTTAACTATAATATTGATTGAAGATTTATGATGTGAGTTCTACACAAATTAACTGT
>JABUQX010039821.1:0-2500 GCA_015478945.1 Trachelipus rathkii | reverse complement strand
GTTTAAAGCAGAAGGAATAACCTTGTGTACATGAGTTTTCCCATTCGATAGAGGAGATTGACAATCACATTCATTGGTATTCAACTTAATTGGTCACTTTAGGGAGATGAATCGGAGTTTAGTATTTCGTTGGAGAATCGAAAGTCTCGTATTTGGATGGAAAATACTAACAAGTGGGTTCCTGCTTCATAATATTAATTAATAATGTCAATTAAAAGACAATTTGGATGGCAAAAGGAAATATTCAGTCAAAAATAAATGAAAGCTAAATTAAAAAGATGTCCTTACATATATAAATAAAATAAAATGTCTGAGAATATTTCAATCATTGAGGAAAAATAGCTACTATTAAGTTCAAATTCCAACCGTCACTGGGATAACCTTTTAGAAGTTGTTATGGACCATAGAGTAGAAAATGACGACGAGCGAATGGGGTCCAGTTTTAGCCAAAATCAATGAAGATATTGGTGAAACGATCAATGTCAAATGGGGGCAACTGAAAATTCAGAGCCCACCCTTTTACCTTTAATATAACATTTACACCCAAATAACAGCCTAAGCATGGCTCAAAACAAACGTCACACTATTGCATTTATCAACATCTTATATGGAAATAAATTGAAAAGTAAATATTTTACCTAACATTTAAGGGAATTATTGTATTTGGAATAATTTGGTTAAAATTGGTAAAAAATTTAAGATGATATCTTTGCAGGTATTCCTTCTAATAAGGAATGTGGAACATTGTATTGTATGGAAACCCGGTGAATTTCTTAAATGGATGTGTTCGCATGAAAATAATTTTATATATGGAAAATGGAAATTGAATGATAGCTCTTTCTTTTTTGATTATTCTTATTGAGGAAGAACATGCAAGTGGTCATAACATGCATTTGACGTTTTATTAAGAAAGGAGAACCACACATGATGGTAATTAAGTTCATTGGCCTCCTTGGGCTCAGGAAATTGTAAAATACAGTGTGTAAAGGGGTTCTTCTTAAGGGCTCTACGAATTTGAAGTCCACATTATCTAGATGAAAGCTACTGCTAGGACTTGCTTTTTTAAAATTTTAAGGTACCCCGAATCCTTTATATATAAGGTTCTTCATGCAGTAAAAATGGAGCCGATATTTCACCTCCCACTGTTAAACCTGCAACTGATAAAATCAAGAAAATAGTGCCTTTTCCAACAGACAATTTTAAGAAGATACGTAGCTAAAGATTTTATGCTTGCTTCAAGTGTCCCCAACACTACTAAAAATTCTACAAAGTAAAATATTTGATGATTCAGAATTTAATTAATGCTTAGTGCATATAAAAGTACCTGCATAGATTGTAGTTCCTTTATATATTGTGAAGAAACTTCCGATTCTGGAAAGAAGGACAATTATCAAACATTCTACTTTCTTAAAAATTTGCAGCGCCTGTAGACTCATCCCTGCCAAAAGCATTATGAAAAGAGAAGGAAACACAGGATCGATGTTACAAAGACTGATAATCTCCCGTGAAAGTTCTCAAAATGGCAAAATTTTTATTTAGATTTTTTTTTAATTAAGAATTGTAAATACTTATGCTATTATTTTGATTCATTCGGTGTTGATGATATTTTACAAATTTCATGGTCTTAAAAATTTGTCATAAGTCTTTATTTTTTATTAATGGATGTATGAATTGTTCAGTTGCTGAAGGAAAGACTTAGAAAACCTAATTAGGTAGGTGTATTTGTAATAAAGTTTTATTTACAAAGTCTAAATCGGTGCAAGTCAAATTCAATCCCGAAGTTAGTTAGAGGAATGTTTGTAATTTTATTTTTTATTTTGTTTTACTTCCTGTGGGGTTTTTATAATAATACTATATTTACACGTCTTTCTGTTTTCCTCCTTATATATATATATATATATATATATATATATATATATATATAGAATATATATATATATATATATATATATATATATATATATATATATATAATATATATATATATAGATAATATAATAATAGATATATATATATAATATAAATTAAAGTCCAAAAAAATTCAGTTCTGCAAATTTCTACTTTAAAATACAATCAAAATAAAAAATTTAATAACTTAATTTCAAACCGCCAAAATCAAATTTTTTAAATTGAACCATTTTGTAAAAATTAACGCTTGTTTCCCATCTCGTAATAAAGGGTGATCTCTAAACAAACCTTGATTACATAATTAGAATGTTTATGCAATTTTTTTTTTTATTTTTTAAATGGTTATGCATATTTCTTGTACGTCCGAAGGGGAAACAGATATAACTTAACTTTTAGATTTTTTCTTAATTTTATTGTAGTTTTCTTCTTTTTAGCATAGTTACAGAATAATACGCACGCTTATATATATATTATATTATATATAATATATATATATATATAATATATATATATATATATATTATAGAATATATATATATATATAATATATATATATATATATATATTATGTAAGATTAAGCTAGTATTGGCT
>JABUQX010039820.1:12500-21421 GCA_015478945.1 Trachelipus rathkii | reverse complement strand
CATTGTGCTTCGTTCGGACCTCAATTGGGTGTTTAACCGTTTCGCATTTATCGTGCTTTCATCCTTTAAAATAATCAATTGTCGTGTACCTCAGAGTTCTGCCCTACCCCAAAACTTTCCTTCTTTTGGTAAATGATAAATTGGTTACTACATCTCCTATCGTCTCTTATACCGACAAGTCTACCTTCATTACTCCTTCTAGTTTGAAAGAACACCAATTCAACAGTTAATGTTATGAGGGTGGCCATCGAGCAACTGGCCTTTATTTTTTCTATTTGAGGAAAAGAAACATGGTTGTTTCCAATGTTTCAAAAACTCAGTTTCTTTATCTGTCTACTCAACATATTCTTCCATACAATCCTCGAAACCACACAACTCAAATTTTTTTGTTCATCAATATTGTAGGTATTCCCTATTTTCTTTCCACGTGATTTATCTTTGAAGGATCACATTATCTCTTTCATTAATCAAACTTCAGAGAAGGTGGGTTGCTCTTAGGCTCCGTCAGAATTTCCTCACACCACCCCAGTTACTTGCTCAGTATAGCAGCATCGTTTGCCCCTGTATGGAGAATATATCACATATCTGGGGTGGTTTCACAAGTATAGCTCTCCTTAAAAGGTTTGTTTTTAACGCTTTTCTTCTTATTAATTCTTCTGCTCTCGCTACTCTATCTGTTCACCAAAGTGTTCATTACTCTCCCTCTCCACTCCCTCTTCACTCTCTGCTCTCCTGAGATCTTTAATCTCCTTTGAGGAAAGATCTTGCGACTCTTCTTTCAGTCTCATTTTGTATCTGTCTTAATATCTTACCTCAGACTTAATCGATATGCTCATTCTTACACGTACTCTGTTGATAAAGTCTGAAACGCTCTTTCATCTTCTTTCTCCTTCACTAACTCCGACTTGCACTCTTTCAAACGCAAGTATCCCATCATGTCGGTTATTAACTAGATATAGGTTCTAGTTTTTCACAAAATTTATGTATTTTTTTCTGGAATATTAAATGGAAAAAAAGATTATTTATAGTTTTATTTATATTTATCAACATAAAAAATTTCAAACCTTATTTAAGTAAGAAAACTTGCCTATAAGCTGCTGAGGAGAAACCATTTCGAAGAGAAGCATCAACACTTTTGCTATACCTATAAAAATACCCTGAGCCAGGCTTAAGTGAAGGAAGACCATATTTAATCAATGCCCATGATGGTAAAACAGATGGTAAATATTCATTGTAGGTAATATGCTGCAAAAGTGCACCGACTAATTGTCTTGATTCCTGAAGTTATATATATATATATATATATATATATATATATATACATAACTATATATACATGGTAATTTGTACGTATAAAAAATGTAATATAAAATATAATGTAACCGTATGTATAGAGTATAGATATAGTCTGTATATAATATATATATAATATATAAATATAATATATAACTATATAATATTATATTAAAATTTTATTAAATTATATATATTTAGAAATAATATGAATAAACAGACAAATAAATTATATATATATATTAATAAGCTATTAATATATATAAAATATATATTTAATATTATATATATATATATATAATTATATATATATATATAATATATAAGATATATACTACTATAATATTATAATAATTTATTACTTAATATATATTACTAGAGTATATATATATTAGGACCAAAACATAAAAAATTAAATAACCGCATGATATATCTCCAAAACAAAAATAGGAAAAAAAAAAATAAAAACATATATGAATTCCGCGTATGAAATTGTATCACAACATCACTTTAGTTAATTTAAACAATGGAGTATGTATGGTAAACAACCAGTTTGAATACATTATGAATCGCTATGAATTTGTATGAAAATTAAAAGGATTTTTTTTATAGCTAATAAACAATTTGAATCAGCCGTATGAATTTTTTTATAAAGGTGGTCGAGCCGACGTGGGACAGAGAGGACGAATTCCCCCTTGCTCATCCCCCGAGGAGTCCTTAACAGAAAATTCAACTGATTTGAAAATGAGGATATTCTTATTTTAAAAAAAAAAATATAAAATTTCATACTAGCATAGATAATTATCCATAATTAATGTTATATTAATTTTCAAATAATAATATCGTAGGTTTAGATGATAAATAATTAAAAAAAAAAATATTCTTTTCAATTGCAAATTCGTACGTCTATATTCACATATGTATTAGTTTCTTTAGTATACCATTCTTAGTTATTTAATTAATCATGCGTGATTAGTACTCTCTTTTATGATTATCACCATATATCGTTTAAAAATATCATACTTAACGCCACCCAACGGGATGTGTTGTGCAATATACAAATAAAAATATATTCCCAAACCCCGTATATCTATATATAATGAGAGTAAATATAATTCTAGAAGTGAGTCTAAGCTGTACTCCCCCCTGTATTCCTCCTATCTGACGACGTATCACATGTGCTTCGCAGTTATATATAGTATAATAATAAACTATATCTATATTAATCAGAACTTTTTTTATTAGTTATATGTACCACTTACATTCGGGTGTGAAGAATATAACCCCCCTTTGCTCATGGACTGAGTCGCTTTAACATATGAACTAAAATATTATAAGCTAACTCTAGTATCATATGGCAAATCGCATATTATACGATATGTAACTAATATATATATATTTTGTACTAACAAATAAATCAATATTAAAATATCGATTACTTAATTGAAGTCTCAATATATATTTTAATTATTATTATATACAGCATAATATAACTACAGTATGGAAATTTACTCACGGCAAAGCTTACTTATATTATAACTCACATATTAAATATGATTTACCCGACTCGTCTCTCGGAAAGGATAAGTAATGATCTTGAGGGCTCTCACACCGTAGGTTCTAAAGATTCCTCTACAAAACAGAAGTCACAAAATAACAGTACAAAAGAGTCCTTACCGATTATTTACAATATAAATAGAATAATAGTATAATATATATCAGTCAATAATTATTATATCATAATCAATATTACTACTCTATCAACCTATATAGATCAATAGATTGAGGTAAACTTGTATAAGTATATGAGGTAGGATACGTTTTTATATAATAGTAATCTCATCAGCAACCTAACTCTTATAATATAGATAAGTATGTATATAATATTAATATTATAGTTAATTATTAAAGTTTATGAAGAAGTATCAAATATCCGATTTTACCGATAATCGTGGTTATTGGATATTGTTGTACCATATATAATAATTATGTCTCAACGTCTATATAAATGTATCTAACAAGTATAACGAGAGTATGCAAAACATGGCTGTATTAGTAACTTAACTTTTTATATTAAAATAACTATTATTCTATATAGAAGGAAACTAGCTTCAATTTACTACAATAACTACTAAATTATTAGCAAGTTTAATACATCTTAGGATTACGCTAAAACATCCATTATTAACCAATAAAATTTTATATAGAAATATTTAAGATTATTTTTAATTAACATATAGGGGATATAAATTTAAAAATGACATTTTATTAAATTTTACAATATAGAAGCACATCCACAAATATTATGAATTTTTTTTTAAGTTATATTTATTTTGCAAAATAATCTAAAAACTAAATATAAATTTAATATATTATGATTTTATTTTCAAGCCTTATAATATTTATATTTTTTAGTGTTTGATTTTTAGAATATTTTTTGTTATTAGTGATATCGTTTATTTTAATAAGCTGTGCTAAATACTGCTATTTTTTAATATTAAAATTATTCTTATAAAAGTGGACAGTAGAGTATAATTTATTATTACCTACTTTATAATCTTAAGTATAATAGTAAAATATAAAAAATATATGTATGAAATAAAATAAGTATAATTTTAAGAATACCTGTGATAATTATACTGTATATGATTTATATATTGAGTTTATAATAATTATATATTTATATTACTCATTCAATTATATATTTTAAATATATTTATCTGTAAAATTTTGGCTGTCTTTCTTTGCTCTCTAAGCTTATGATTGAGATAGTAGATATTGAAATTTTAATATATTATATTAAATTAATAATAGTTTGAAAAAAAAAAACCGGGAATTTCCTAATTCTGATAATAATAGAAAATTTGAGATCTTAAAAAAAATAAATAATAATATTAGTATTGATATTATTAAATAATATAAAGTAAAATCATTTGATATTATACTTTTCTCCAAGGCATATATATAATTCCTAATATATATATATATTATATAATAATACTAATTATACCAATCAAATAGTCAACTTATGACCTCAGCAAAGTATGCAAAATGTAAAAGTGATTCAACTATTTTTATGTTATTTTTTTTTTTTTTTTATTTGTTATTCTTCTTTATATTCATCGCAATAAATATTATTTAATAATAATAAAAATTTATTTGCTCTCCCCGATTTAGGCTTACGAACCGACGTTGAGAACAGAAGGGTGGAGTTCATACCCCGAGGGGAATGTCTAGGAGAAACCAGCAGTAACACCGCTCAAAAGACGCAAAGAGCGGGGTGTTATCCTGAGTATAGACTCATTCCACGGTAGGTGATAGGATTAGTTCCTCCCCCCCGTATCGTCCACTGAAGCCGATGAGACCCGACTCCTGCATCTTTGCGGTTTAATACCTTATTGTATTTACCTTTAGATTACATAAGTATAAGACCAAAGTGTGATTTTGGATAATAAGTAAAATATAATATATCTTTATTGTTTAAACTAATAAGATAGCTTCTTCTTGTGTGTACATTTGATTTACCAAGAGAAATATAAGAGATAAGGAGTCGTTGCTATGTGGCAATATTAATATGTCTTTTGAGCTTAGATTCGATTATATTCTGACAATATATATTTAACCAAATCTATTCACGGTTACTTTGGTGCCTTATGTTAGTATATATGTATCGCTCAGGGGAATAATATATATATATATTATATATATATCTTATATAGTAATATAGAGAGTGAGTATATTATATATATATATACATATATATATATATATTATATATATATAGGTATTCACTCCGACCATACCCCTCACGTGATAGGTATGTAATAATACTCCCCCCTCTGTCCTCCACAGTCCGTTCCTATCGAGCCTCACTCATAATATGGGGTGAAATAATTTTAAAAATATTAAAAAAAAAAAATAAAAAAATATAATGCACATTCTTCTCTAGAATAATTTTCAGTACTATACAAATATAAATAGAAATACTATTTAGCAAATTAATCATTCTCTTTGAATGGTAGCCTTTTACGCTTCTGAATTACTTCCATACGAAGTGAAGCGACAATAATTTAAAATAATAAAATCTCGATACCCATTATATATATAATATATAATACATTTTAAAGTTATCGAGTCCTCACCAGGCTGTGAATAATAAACACATAATTTTACTATTTTTTATCGTAAAAAACATATTCAAATTTAATATATATATATATTATATTATATATAATTAATTATAATATATATATTAATATATATATAGATTATATTATATATATATATATATTAATATAATATATAATATTATATATATATATATTAAATATAGTATATATATATATATATATATATTAAATGAGAAAAAACGAATAAACACTCTATTGTGGAAACAATAATAAATAATTTACATTCGAAATAATACTCTAAAAAATAATATAAAATAATTGAATTATTTACAAATAATAAATTACAATATAAATGCAATAAAATAACTAAAAAAATTAATTATTATATCTATTTATTTATCATAAATACAATTTAATTATTCTATTTTACCTATAAAATAAAGAAAAATCATACGCATAAACCATTCTACAATACTAAATTATTTGATAGGGAAACCTTGGCACGTTTAGTACATGTTGAGTATTTATAATATAATATAAAATCGATATCTTCTAAATATCTATATATGGTACAACTAATTATCACTTAAGTAACCGAACATATTACCTATATATAATATTATATATAAAATATATAAAAGAAATAAAGATTTATATCAATATTATATATAATAATATAATATATATATTAATATTTTAATATATAATATATAATATTATAATATTATATAAATAATATATATATTAGTTAATATTAATTAATATATATATATATATATATTGGTATATATAGTATATATATATAAATTATATATATATTTATTATCTTATAATATAAGATATAATATTAATATTATAATATATATAAATATAATAATTAATAATTATAAATATTATATATATATATATTATAAGTAAAAAAAGATATATATATTCATTATCAAATACTAGTTTTGTTTAGTATAATGTTTAAAATTATCGTAGTTAGTTCCTAATGTAGATACGTAATATGTAATATAATATAATAAATACAGTAAATATATATAACTTATTGTAAATACATGATATACAAAATATTACATTACAAATTAAAACAAGAATTAACAAATTAGTAGTTATGAAATAATATATATTATATCATAATCTGTTATATCGTAAACTTATACCATTTATCGAGTTACCTATCTGCTTAGTAAGCTTTGAATATCAATTTATAAGATAAATCCCAAAATCCTCTGGATTTTTTATAGCGTGCACTTTGATTATTTTGATAAACAAGCAAAGGGCACGTACAAATATATAAATTTTTAGTTAAATAATAATACCAAACTTTATACTTCATACCATAAATATGTTGATATAACACAATCGAACTCGACTATAGAAATTTATGGCTACTCTGAAAAATATTAAATAGTGATATGATTTATTTATTTCAACTTCATATATATAAATATATAAAAAAGAAATAACATATTAAAAATTATGAGAAAAAATATATAAAATTCTAGATTGGTTAGTGAATTTGATTATTTTCTTTCCTCAAATGATTTTTTTAAAGTTCCTATGTACTTTTATATATTTAGTGTGTAGTTTGGTGATCTGATAACGTTTTTTTGTTGACCAATACAACTCTTTTATACATTTTATATCAACTATATACACAGTTTACCAAGAAAACTTAGTGAAATATTAGAAATAATAAATCAGTAAAAAAAAATTAATAGATAATAATTTTCATGTTTGTACAATAACCTTTTATATAATATTTAGAACAGCTAGAGTTGTCTGTCGTGGCAAGCTATCACAGCAGCCGTATCACCCAACGATTGCTAACTCAACTCTACTCTTCATATTTATAAAGGTTTATAACGAGAAATATTATTCTCTGTGCTCTCATCAGAATAGATCTTAGAATTATATTTATATGTAAAATAATAATTATATTTAAAATTTTGTTATATTTTTTTTTTATAATATTGTGTAATTTGTGCTCTCTATTGCCATCTTACACGAGATTATGTATCCTTACTACAGTGAATCAAGAATCATTTGTGACTAATTCCAAATTATTACGTCTCAAACGATTAGATGTTGTATTAATTGTAATGTAAGACAAATACGTGCAAGAGTAACTTAGTAACACTATAACTATTATAAACTAATTGGTGTATATTACAAACATCAATAACAAGTAGGCAATTATCGAAATGGTCAAAGTGAGCTCTCATCAAGTAACATTTTTCCTCGAGAGGTTTTGCATTCTGTCACAACGATACGTTGTTTCTCCTTGATAAAAAAGGCATGCGTAGGTCAAACTTAATGTAATGCAAGAATAAAACATCAGCATAAGGTCATCGGGTGCTTATCAAACTGTATCGCCATCCTAATGAGCACTCTATGATTTTATATATTGTTAAGAGATAATGCTATTGTCCATAATGTTTTAGCCTATTATCACTAATCACTTCACAATTCATATTCTTGAAAGAATTAATAAAATTATTAAAGTCACATTCTTCTAAGCTTCAAGCAATGTAAAGGTAAAACTCCTTCAAAGCTGATGATAATGCAAATTTGATAATTGTTTTGCTAGCCTTAAGCCATTTTATAAAGGAACCAAGACTACTAGCTCGGAAGATTCTCGTTTGTCAAACTTGATACCTCTGGTTGTAATCATAAATGTTGTGCTAAACAATGCTACTAATGCTCGGAGAATTTGAGAAATGACAGAAACCCTAATGCTTGAGACGAACAACAGATTTTGTTTGAGACTAATAAATGATTTCAAATTTTCAAAATAAGGATTTTTAAGTACCATCAACTTTTCTAAATCCGAGGCACAAAAGAAAGCTTCTTGAACCACGTTCATCACAGAGAGTTAAAACCAATTTAGGGTGGTTTTGTGATGAGTTAACGCAGACGCTAAAAAAAACACCGTCAGATATGAAAAAGCGAAAGATCTCAGAAACAGAAGCTGCAGTAATAAATTTTACATCTGGTACCGGAAAAATTACTGAATTTAATGACTTTTATTTTTGGTCATCAAGCATTAATGAAGGCCCTAATACAGAGGTGCCAAAGGAAGCTTAATTAAAGATCGAGGAATATCAAAGGCGCAAAAGTTTGGAGACAGATGATGACCCTCTAGCTCCAGCTTTGGCTACGTGACAATTGCGAAGCCTTTCCTTGCCTTGCTGAGCAAGCTTGAACATATTTAGAATGCTCTTCAATCAGTGTAGCTAGTGTGAGTCTTTTCAGTGGAGCAGGTCTCATTTATGATGAAAGAAAACGAAGCACTCTCACTCCTGAAAGAGCTCATAAGCTTTTGTTTCTCACATACTATTTACCAAATATTAAGCTTAAAATTTTAAATAAAGCAAGAATAGAAAATAAAATAAAATTAATAAAATAACCTACATAAAATAATAAAAGTAAGAAATAAAAAAAAAAAAAAAACGATGAAATAGAAATGAAATAAAAAATAAATTACAAATA
>JABUQX010039820.1:5000-7500 GCA_015478945.1 Trachelipus rathkii | reverse complement strand
ATATATTTTTAAACAAAATAAAATAACAATAAATAAAAGTTTTGTTATATTATACAAAAATATGACTTGAATCAATAGATCAATAGATCAATAGATCAATAGATCATGGATGGGTGGGGATGGATGGTTTGATTTACTGATTTATTGATTTACTGCTTTAGGGTATGTAAAAAGGCAAATTTTTTAAGTTATAAACATAAAAAGAATAAAATTTTAGTAAAAAATATATTTTTAAACAAAATAAAATAAAAATAAATAAACGTTTTGTGTTTTGTTATACAAAATATGACTTGAATCAATAGATCAGTAGATCAATAGATCAATAGATCATGGATGGGGGTGGGGGAGGTGGGATGGTGGTTTGAATTCCTGATTTACTGATTTACTGATCTACAGCTTTAGGATGTGTAAAAATGCAAATTTTTTAAGTTATAAACATTAAAAGAATAATATTTTTAGTAAAAAATGTATTTTTAAACAAAATAAAATAAAAATAAATATGTTTTGTGTTATAGTATACAAAATATGACTTGAATCACTAGATCAATAGATCATGGATGAGAGGTGGGTGGTTTGATTTACTGATTTACTGATTTACTGCTTTAGGGTGTGTAAAAATGCAATTTTTTTAAGTTATAAACATAAAAAGAATAAAAATTTTAGTAAAAAATATATTTTTAAACAAAATAAAATAAAAATAAATAAAAGTTTTGTGTTATGTTATACAAAATATGACTTGAATCAATAGATCAATAGATCAATAGATCAATAGATCATGGATGGGTGGGAGGGGTGGGATGGGTGGTTTGATTTACTGATTTACTGATTTACTGCTTTAGGGTGTGTAAAAATGCAAATTTTTTTTAAGTTATAAATATAAAAAAGAATAAAAATTTAGTAAAAAATATATTTTTAAACAAAATAAAATAAAAATAAATAAAAGTTTTGTGTTATATATTATGCTTAATATGACTTGAATCAATAGATCAATAAATCAATAGATCATGGAAGGGTGGGTGGGGGGGGGGGGGGGGGGGGGGGATGGGTGGTTTGATTTGCTGATTTACTGATTTACTGCTTTAGGGTGTGTAAAAATGCAAATTTTTAAGTTTTAAACATAAAAAGAATAAACATTTTAGTAAAAATATATTTTAAACAAAACAAAATAAAAATAAATAAAAGTTTTGCGTTATATTATACAAAATATGACTTGAATCAATAGATCAATAGATCATAGATGGGTGGTTTGATTTACTGATTTACTGCTTTAGGGTATGTAAAAATGCAATTTTTTAAGTTATAAACAT
Organism: Trachelipus rathkii; assembly: GCA_015478945.1. Taxonomy (NCBI): domain Eukaryota; kingdom Metazoa; phylum Arthropoda; class Malacostraca; order Isopoda; family Trachelipodidae; genus Trachelipus; species Trachelipus rathkii. Next base: position 6,193 of record JABUQX010039820.1, on the reverse strand, counting down.
AAAAATGTAATAAACATTTTAGTAAAAAATATATTTTTAAACAAATAAATAAAAATAAATAAAAGTTCTGTGTTATGTTATACAAAATATGACTTGAATCAATAGATCAATAGATCATGATGGGTGGGAGGGTGGATGGGTGGTTTGATTTACTGATTTACTGATTTACTGTTTTAGGGTGTGTAAAAGCACAAATTTTTTACGCTATAAACATAAAAAAGAATAAAAAATTTAGTAAAAGCGAAATGTTTTAAACAAAAAGATTAAAAATAAATAAATAAAAAATTTTTTTTGAAAATAAACTAAAATTTATTTTAAAAATTAAACATAAAAAATAAATGTAAAAGGAAACTTATAAAATAAATTAGGACAAAATATATTTTAGTTGACGTTTATAAAAAAAAAAAACGAGATTTTGAAAATAGAAAAGGGGTTATCTTTGTAAGATACGTCAGTGCTCTTCCTCCAGTCCTATTTATCCTTCCTCTTCTGTGAGCTCTCCAAATTTCATCCCCACACTGTTTCAAGATTTTTTGGGGCACAGCCCAAATACTCCTGTGAGTTTAAGGACGTAACTTGTAAAAGTGACGAAGTTACCTTATAAGAAAGGTGTATACCACGTTTCGTCCTTCTATGTCAATTTCCAAGGATTTGGGGCACAGCCCCCTTGACCCAATGGGCGTAGAGTCACGTTACCTCGGCTGCACCAATGATACATTATAAGAAGGGTGTATACAAAATTTCATCCTATGATCATTTTCAAGGTGTTGGGGCTCAGCCCCAACACCCTGTGGGCGTAGTGTCACTTTACTTCTTCTGTATTGAGGCTGACTTATAAGAAGGGTGTATACCAAGTTTCATCGTTTCTACGATCATTTCATTTGAGTGGGGCCAGCACCCCCGAGGGCACGCCATTTAACCCGGCTGCATCGAGGACACGTTATAAGAAGGGTGTATAGTGTCATCCTTCTACGGTCATTTCCTACTTTGCTAGCACTTCCTTTACGGGGCGGCGGAGCACGTAACCTCGCCTACACGAGGTTACCTTATATGAAGAGTGTATACCAAGTTTCATCCTTCTACGTCAAAATCCAAGGTTTTGGGGCCAGCATCCTCCCCGGGGGGTGCACTGCCACGTAACTCTCAGTCTACGACGAGGCTACGCCTTCACCCCAACGGGTACCAAGATTTTG
>JABUQX010039819.1:0-59019 GCA_015478945.1 Trachelipus rathkii | reverse complement strand
GACTAATTAAATTTTAAATTAGAACATAGCTTCTGTTTTTCACCTTTCTCTGGATTCATTATTCTTTTCAAATTCAAAGTTCACTACCGTTAATAACTTTCAATTAATTTTCAAGATACAACTTGTGAGGTTGCCTATCACTTTTCTATCAAGAATGATCTAAAATAGTTGATGCATCTCCCAACTCGCATCACTGATCGTCTTCGAGATGAACTCAACATTCTAAACCTTTTCCTAACTTCTAATCCATGCCCTTATTCTATTAAACTTTTTCCTTCTCTGGGCGGACCTATACCCAAATGGTCGACAGGAAATGGTTAGACAGGAAAATGAATGAACATTTATAAAAAAAATCTGATTATTTAGAGTTTTTCGAACGAATTCTACAAAACTTAACTTAACCTAACCTAACCTAACCTAACCTAACCTAACCTAACCTAACCTAACCTAACCTAACCTAACCTTATTTAACCTAACCTAACCTAACCTAACCTAACCTAACCTAACCTAAACCTAACCTATCCTAACCTAACCTAACCTAACGTTTGCCGCGGGCTCTACGGAATTTTTTTTTGATGACGTGTCGACCCATTTTCCTGTCGACCATTGGGCTAGTCCCCCTCTGGGCTCCTCAAATAACCTTCTTAACTGTGTATCTTGTTCAAACTCTTCAATTGCTCCGCAGAAAAGATCCCCGAATATGACGAGGTAAAATTTCTTGCACTTCTATTTCTGCTAACTGGCAGGACTTGCGGTCGTACTTCTTTGATTTCCAATGGAACGGCTATTGCTTCCACGGGGGAGGTCCCTAGGGGTGTGCTGAACGCATTACCGAGATGATTCTCTCTGGCATGGAGTAGTATATTTAATATATCCTTCCCATCAACCAAACTTGACAAACCTCTGTTTAACTCTGTTTGTTCCCATCTTTATAATAATATAAATATTTATGCCTTTGGGGTTTTAAAATATAACTTCGGACACGTATATTGTGTCCTTTTAAATAATTAATCTAATATTCAGTACATATTCAGTACATACACATATTCAGTACAACATACTAATTTCCAATGGCAACTCGTGGAAGAAATGTATAAAAGGTTGCGAATACATAAATTGTATAAATTTTAGAAGTCTTGTGCATAAACAAATATATTATTCTTTATGTACGATACTTAAATATAAAAGAGTGTTAAGCCTGAAGCTAAAAGATTAAGAATAAAATGAAATAAAAATAATCAATATATTTAATTACTTTTAAGTATTCATTCCATTTCTTTGAATACTTTTGATAATTGACAATTATATAATTCAATGTATTTTTGAATTCAAATACAATACGTAAATAATTTATCACAATATAATTATTTAACGGATAGAGAAAAAAATAAAGGTAAATTGACATTTTTAATAATTTACTCTATGGATAACGACATGAGATATATTTTTTATTGATTTATATTAAATAAATTAAAATATCCTGACATGAGCTAAATATTTATTTATATTGTTCAATATGACAAATTAGAACTGTTGAAGCTAATCATGAATAAAATTAAAATTTTTTTATTCAACAGATGTTATGCAAAATGTTCAAAATTTGTGGTAAAAGAATATACGAATCTCTAAAACTTGATCTAAATTTTTAAGATAATTTAATATACTATTATATAATATTAATCATTATAATATTAACTTTAGATATGTATATTCTACATATTATTAATATATATTATTAGCATTTAGCACTAATAGAATAATGCAATTAATTAAAAAACAAAACACTAAACAACACACACACACACACACACACATCATCACAACACAAACAATCAACACATCACAACACACACATCACATATATCACATTATATATATATAATAATATAATCAGCTAGCACTGTGTGTGAGTGTGTGGTGTGTGTGTGTGTGTACAATTTTCCATACTTTCCTGCATGTACAAAAGTTATAAAAATAACATAGAGACACTACCTAACTACAGGAAATAGGTATAGAAAAACTCGCTGTGAGAGTTCAACGTATTCTTTGAAGAGAGTTATCAACAACACACACACACCATCAGCACACACAACTCAACAAAGCACAGTTCACCTATATACATCTCTAATTGGCCATATTACAATGTCCGAGTCTATACTACTCAGTTAATATACTACGGTACCAATTATCACATAGTGAATAAGAGACACATAATCACAAAATCACTTTATACACTCAAATAAGCTAAACAAACAATTATAATAACACCAGAGTGATTTCAGTCTTATTCTTCGAATATACTCACTTATAAATAAGTCACTTTATTTAATAACTTTTCTTTACTAGATACCTTAGTATGTCAGTTCTATAAAATTTAAATTACATCATACAATTTGACATTTTACAAGTTAAATTTATAGTTTGTTATCTAAATTACTATTAATTACTTATTACTTTCTTCATCTTTTTATCTCTTTCTCTACCAACTAACAGCTTTTCTTTCTCTATATCTCTTCTCTCTGACTTGCACTTCCGATATACATATATCACTTCTCCTATTCATTTATTTATTTTTCATTTATCTTTTCCTATCTTATATTTATATATTATTTATTATTCCTTAAATATACTATTTTTTTTATTTATTAAATTAATTACTTATTCTTTCATTTTATCTAATCTTTTATTATTATTATTACTTCTTCTTATATATATATATTTATCTATATTTATCTATATATCTATTTTTTTATTATACTTTACATTATATTTCTTATTCTTAAACAATTTCTTCTTTATCACTTTCTTCTATTTTTCTTTACTTTACCACTTTTAATTTATTCTTATCCTTTCTTCTTGCATTTACTTCTTTACTTATCTTCTTCTATATCTTCTTCTTCAATATCTTTCTTAACTTTCTTCTTCTTTCTTCTTCTACTTATATCTTACTTATCTTCCTTTATACTTTACTCTACTTAATTTATGCATTACATATTATATCTTTACTTTACTTCTTCTTATTACTTCTATCTTCCTTACTTCACTAGCATTATTTATCTGAGTATTACTTCTTCCTTCTTAAGTTTGCTAATCTTATCTTACTAATCTTCTTCATTCTTCAGAGATTATGGTTAATTAACAATAGCAGATAATCCATACAATAGAGAAGATAAATCATATCGTCCAAGGAGAAAGTGAACTCTCTATAAATACAAATTATCACTTGTAAAATGGTAAATCAATGAAGTAAGTAATAATATTAAAGTTTGAATGCATATGATATGTCGTAAATAAGAAAGTAATGAGAAAACAGATAAATATATAATATACAAGCTATATATTGGAGATAGGAAAAAAATATAATATATTATTAGTTCATTGACTAGATCAAAATAGAAAATAAAACAGATAATAATAATATTAAATATAAGTGGGATATTAAATTAATATTTAGTATCAAGCTGTAATGAGAGAAAAAGAAAAAACTTGATTTTAGGTTTTAGACAAGAAATATAAAACAGATATAATATAATTTAATATATAATGTGAGGTAAATAACTCGTAAACTTTACAACTTACGTAAAAAAAAAATTTATTATATTTGTATTTTGGCTATGTATTAGTATGAAATACTGATAAAATTAAGATGAATTAAGGTGAGATATAAAGAATAGATTGGAAGGTGTAAGATATCATATTATTTTCTGTTGTTAAATGCAATAATAAATTCATTAAATAAAGTTAATAATTGCAGGTGAAAATATACAAATTATACATATATAGTGTATAGGACATTAGTAGGTCTTCCTCAACCCTCTGTCACTCATATATATATATATACTAAGAGATTATATATATATTATGTATTAAATATCTTATTTTAAATATAGGAGTAATTTAGGTCGATGTCCAGTACTACATTATGATACCTATAAAATAATAATCATTATCAATATTTGTCTATAATTTAAGTTATCCACTACAAACGAGTTGCCAAAGTCATAAAATATTTTTGTATGGCCTTAATGATATTTCCGACTAAAAATCTTTTATCAATTTCGTGATTAATAACATAACCTCTTTATATATATTCTAATATAATATATGGTAATTATATTATTTATTGCAAAACCTCTTTCGTCTACACTTAGAGCTTATGTACATAGTTCACATATAAGGGATTGTATTCTAATTTATATCAAATTTTTTAATTAAATATTCTTTAATTATTTTCATTTATTATCAATATTATAATGATAATTATTTGAGTTTAGGGACCTTAAAGACTTTTGTATTCAAAATCTATATTCAAATAATTTGAGAAATTACCAAACACTAACTTACTTTATGATGATGAAGTCAATAAATGTAAATCATATAATTATCCTTTCGACTCATAGATAAGGGTACATTATTAGAATGTATATTTTATTGAAAGCCTCGTATATTTATTTTGGAAATTATTACAGTTCCGTCCTTTGTGTTACAATTTCATTTGTAGTATAAATAGCTTAGTAAAAAAAATATAAAATTTCAAATAGTTGTAACGTTATAAATATATATTAGCTTTATTAATAGACCATGTTATAATATTTAATATAATAGAAATTATATTTATTAATAATTTATTTATAATATTATATAATTTATATATTATTAAATTTAAATTATTTATTAATATTATATTATATTATATATATATATTAATATATTATATTTTATAAATATATATAATTATATTATTATTTATAATATTTTAAGTTTATTAATTATATATATTTAATATAATATATAATATTAATATATATATATTATATTATATATATATATATAATAATATTATATATATAATATTATTATATATATATATATATATATAATAATTATATGTATATATATATATATATATATATATATATGTTAATATATATATAATATGATATATATATATATATATATATATAATATATATATATATATAATATATATTATATTTATATATAATATATTAAATTAATATTATATATATATATATAATATATAATATATATAATATTAATATATAATATATATATTAATATATATAATATATATATATTAATATATATATTTAATATATATATAGTATTATATATATATATTATATTAATCATATATTAATATATAAATATATATATATATATTATATATATAAAATAATGATATATATATATATTAATATTAATAATATATATATATATTAATTATATATATAATATATATATATATATATATATAATATTATATATATTAATAATATATTATAATAATATATTATAATACACGTCTCTTATCATAAAGGGTGTGCATAATTCTCCAAGCCAGTATACACTACTTTTAAATGGCCGACATGACCACCGATTACACGCAATAATATTTATGATAAAGTGTGATAAATAAAAGCCCAAAACACAAAAATCGACTCATGACAGATATAATATATAGTATTCACTTGTAGAAGAGTTAAGTGAGAGTCAAGTCACATAATTGATAGTCCAGTTAACGTACCCGGCCTATATGACTCTTCATTTTAAAGAATAGCCGGTAGAGATGATATGGAAACCGGCCTAGAACCATCACCACACAGGCTTATTAATATAATTTAAATAATACTATAATATATATATTAATATATATATTATAATATTAATATTATATATATATATATTAATATATAATATATATATATAAATATTTATATATATATATTTTAACTATATATTATTAATTATTAATTATATAATATATATATATATTATAGTAGCATGGCTTTCTTTATTCAGTCTATTGCGTCATTATATCTTCTATATATCACTACTTTATTCTAGCGTATTATCTAGTGCATGTTATACGTACCTTACCCATATCTCAATATGCTTAGGGTAACAAATAAATGAAAGGAGTGGTGATGATATTATATATATATATATATTAATATATATAATATATATATATAATATATTAATAATATATATTATATATAATTTATATATATATATATATTTAATATATATATATATTAATTAATTATATATATATATATAAATTAATAATATATATATATATAAAAATATATATATATATTAGTTAATTTATTTAAGAAAAAGCTTTGATTAAATTTATTCATTTTATATTTTATATTAAAATTATTTACAAAATAAATTTAAAAAAAGAAATGAGACAAAAAATTATCTGTATAAAATGATATAGAATTTAATATAAAAATATAAATATATGTTATTGCTCACTTATAAGATTTTTTAGTTCATGAAAGAATATAATATAGATACTTATTATTATACATCATATTACCTGTTAATAATAGTATATATATATAAGAATATATTATTAAATAACAAATATAAGATAATCAAGTTTAATATATAATTAACCATAAATATATATTATATATTTCAATATATAGTAAATAATTATTGAACTATATTATTTGTCCACACAAATTCCAAATTTATGGATTATTAGAACGATTAAAATTGTTCATTTTATTACATATTATTTACTTTGTTCATTCTTCTTTTAATATCGATTCCACACATTCTGACTAAGTTCGCTGATAGTTAAAACATGTCGATTAACTCTGCACACAACTATGTCTTTGTAACCCTGAAATTAGACTTTCATTCTTTACATAATCATCTATCTTTCTTATATTTTATTTTCAGTACTCATATCATAACTTCAAAAAACAGAAGTTTCTTCTGTCTTCTCACTCATATTCCAACTTTGTTAAATAATTCATTTTATTTAATACATCACCTTGCCTCTCCGGCAATCTCACACGACAAAGTTAATTTTCTTGTCTACGACTAAAATTCGCCTATATTCCTCAAAAAAGCCTTTTGCAGCCTCCTTTTTCACATCTTGCTTGTCTGTTTTAATTGTAACAAACACGGCTCCAATTTTTAATTCAATAAATAGCGTTCTTCCTCCGTATCAAAATGATGGTTCACTTTTTTTTTGTTCTTTTGTTCTCTTCTTAATTCCAAAATAATCTAATTATAAAACTAACGGCACATTGTTAATCTGAATAGTTTATAACATACATACCTACTCTACACCAATATATAATTTCTTCACTGCTCTCCACCTAACCTCCAATTCGAGAATCTATCAATAATATAAGCATTAGCGATTACCTTATTAGAGAAATGTAGTATTAGTACAAACAAAATATTTTTTTCATAATGCCCAATTTTGTGAAATTTTGCCCTGAATATTATGCCTCTAATGATGTGGTCACACACCTCTTCTCTTGACACTCCGCGTGACTAATATAAATCACAAGACGAGAATAAAATCCAGACATCAAAATGATATTATTTCCATTCCGCAGGCTCACTTCTATTTATATGAACTATATAAAATTCTAAATACAGTTAATCGAGGGAAATGGACGAGCGCCATATACGATTATAATGATTGAGGCTGCGACACATCTCTCCGTAATATATATACGTCGTTTTTAATCACCTGTCCTTCTCCGATCTGTACATCTTTCTAGGCTCCGTCTTCATAGTCTCTTTCTGAGGCTGTTTGCACGCTCTCTCTGCGACGCGCGGTGGCACCACTGCGTCTATCATGCAAAAGTCAGTCTATTTCGCGCCAGCGGATTTTCCTAAGAGCCGCCGTCGTAGATATAATTCTCATTTGGGGCTTTCTGACATTTCTATTCCAATGTAGTATTTAATCTGCATCTTTTAGGCACTTTCTGCGTTAATTTGATAGCAAAATTTTTTTTTAACCTTGGTTCACGATGGTCCGAGAGATAGGATATTTAAAATAGAGTCAAATTATAAAATAAAAAATTATATATATAATATATATATACTTAGAGATATAGGTAAGTGTTAGAAAGAAGAATATAAATAACAATATTGAGAGTTAATATATAAAAAATAAAATAATTAGAAGATAATAATAATAATTACAAAAGTATATATAAAATTAAATTTAATATAATTACTTTCCACCTTTATTTTATAATAATCAGTTATGGTACAATTTAAGATAATAAAAATATTAACTAGAAGAATAAGAATCCAGTCTCATATAGAAAGGCTAAAAGCCGTACCTCCTAGTATATAACTCATTGAAAATTATTGAGCTTAGAAACATTCGTCTGGAGGTTTCTAATGAAGCATAACAGAGATAATAATAATAATAAATAATAATATAATAATTAATTGTTAATGCGTACTTATGAGGTAATAGAAAAAATAAGAATATATATATCCTATGTCAATAAACTTAGCTTCTGAACTAGTATAAAACCAAATCCTTTATCGGCCTAAGGTAACCCCCGTGACAAATCCAATTCAACTTAACACCTTTTAAGAATCACTCCTCAAATAACCTGTATTAAGTTATAACTAAGTTAATCTACAGGCCTTCTGTTAAATGAGGTTAATTCGAGCTGTGTCAATATTGCAGTGCAAATCTTATAATATATCATATAAACTCACCAATCTTTTATCTCATCTGAATACCCACTTTCAAAGTGGAACTAAACGTTTGACTACGAGTATAACCTTTGTCTTATATTAAAATACAATTATTCAAGTATATCAATATATATTATTTCCTTATTATCAAATGAATGAAAAACCCGTTTTATGAATCAATCCTCCTGATCATGAACCAATGTACTTTTAAGACTTAATAAATAATTACTTGAATTAATATTAATTTGAGCTTACAAATGAGTAAATGTAATAATGAACGATTCATATCCAGTTAAAAGAGTAAACTATAGTAGATGAGTGGAGATAATAATTTATTATAATAAAAAAAATAAAAAATGTATCATTGAACTATAACAAAACTAGGTTTTAATAATCAGATAACATATTAAGTTTAATGATATCCTATAGATAATATCTAAATTATACATGCGCATAGAAAATATAGAACCACAGTACTATTACAAATACCAAATTGATTAATAATTTTATGCTGTTTAATCAATATATACCTATAAAATACTATTAAAAATATAGTATCTTTATCTTTAAAATTATATAGATCCTTCTGTGAACCTATTAAATATGTATCTTATAATATAAAATATAATATATAATATTTATGTTTGCTACAATAATGAATTATATAAATTATACATATATTATAGAAAATATATAATTAACAAATAATTAAATACGGACTTAAGTAATCTAGAGAATATTTGTATTAATATGAAAGATATTATAAACTTTACTTGAAAATATTTTAATGAATTTAAATTAAAAAATAAGAAATAGATATTATAATGTGTATCAAAATATATTACTATATAGCAAAGATTCCAGACTGACCATAAAACAGCTGTGACTAACATATGCAATAAGAGTTGCCAAAATTAAGTAGAGATCTTATAAACATATATATACTTATTATTTAAATAATACACAAAAAAAATCTGAGTGACTTTGAACAAATTATAACCTAAATGTTAAAAAAATATAATATTAAATATTGATAAATAAAGAAAATTATTATATTATGATCAACATATATATATAATAATTATGCTAAACATCCTATCAAGATAAATAATTTATCAATGATTAACATATAAGACTATCACGCATAATTATCATAAGGCAAACACTAATGAACTACAACAATGCATACTCTGGCAAAATTTCAGTAGATCTGCAAGACACAACAAGCTTTGAAAATAAGCAATGCATTAATAATAATTTACAAACTAAACACAATATACATTTATAAAACACATGAGCATTTATTAACATATTTAAGTCCATTTCATATAATACATATAAACAGTCAATATTATTTTTCCACATTGTAAAATATATAATAATCATACCTATATAATTATAATTAAATACTTAATAAACAACATATTACATTACTTATATATGTAATAAAACATTAAAAAACAATGAGACACTTCATGGATATAAAAAAAATATATACACATACATATACTAAATACAAATATATATAAATTCACAACGGAACATACAAGGTGTTAAGAGCTGCCAACTAAATATACTAACTTATTGATTATTACAACAAAGAAATGAGCACGAAAAGATTGAAATAAAATAATTCTCAAATTTATTTTACTATTTATATAAAATCACTAGATAATTTTAAACAATATTCTATAATTCAAATCACAATCTTCTTAAAATATAAATAAAATGAATGTATTATTATCAATCAATCCCACAGTCAAGACCAATCATATATACTCCAACATTGGAGCGACTTTTAGAGAGAAATGGGGGAAAGTGATGGGTAATGTTGACTGTGCTAACATATAATCGGTACCAGGCACACTACAGTAAATCACGGTCCTAGAGAGAAAATGAGACCGAAATCTTATCATTTTGAAAATGCCAAAGTCACAAATACAAGTAAAAAGAGCTACACAAAGTATCTCTTGATACTCAAAGGCGAGGGCCGCGTAACCTCTCTTGAAACCAAAAAAGTGAGAACCTTTATCGTACAAGAATTTACATGAAATTGAGAGAACCTCTATAATTCAATAAGATATTTATGTTCATATCACCAAGGACATCTCTGGAGACACGACACGTTTATATAATATAGACCCTCCTAAGATAAATATCTCTTATACAATTGTAAATATTAGTTCATCTCACCCGGACTCTAATAAGGTGATCACCACATACTATATAATATAACCCCCTCTACTCACTATATATATATATATAATACAAACCCGAGTCTCGATCACTATTATTTTATTTAATATGTAGCAATATACCCTTCTTCTACCTCAGTACTCACAAAATTCAAATCATCTCACCTCAGTAGTATTATCTCATTTATACTGAACTCAATTCCACTCAATTTATTTCTTATTCAGAGTTATCCCTAGTACATCCTTCAAATGCTTTTATGAAAATAATATATATCACTCAGCAATCACTTATCTGTTCAATATGGAGTCATATATAAATTCAAAATAGCACAGAACCTAATTCAATTCAACATTAACCATATTATATAATTCCACACTATATAGAACCATAATAAATCCATATTAATATCACATAGTATCATTAATAATTTATACATAATATAATTCTTTAATCAAATAATAATATCTATATTATACTTCCTTTCATTCAAATTGCAAATATCACAAATACCTAAATTTAATAAAGCTGCGGTTTTCTGTTCTACTAACGACCCACATTATTTTAGAAAAAACGTTTCTTATACATACTCAACAAGCTATCACTATTGCTCACTAAACGATTGATCTTCTCTCATTGAGTTGTTTGTTTCACTGCAACAAACATATTACGAAACTATATATCTTATCATTATGAATCTATTGTACTGGACATTGCCAGTCGTATATACTAGATAAGGTTATCCTCATTTAACAAATAACTATTAACTACACAGTTAACAACAATGAACACAGCATCAATATATTGGAACGAAACTGGCGCTACAAAGGAGCTATAGCTCTCTCTCAGACTCTATTTACAACTTATTCTATTATCCCATCGCACAGCTAATAGGATTTTATGATTATTATTCAATGTACACAAGCTAGGAGCAGTCATTTATAACATTATCAACTAAATACACTAACATTAAGTAACAAATACTCACTGGAGCCAATCATAACATACACGAGTATTTATCTTTTTATGAGTACATAAATCACATAAAACTAATAATATTTAAATAATTTAAAATCAGAAACTTGGGATTAATCAAAGTTTTAGACTACATCATAATAATAATCAGACCATTAATTACATTAATCTATAGTTTATTTATCTATTACAATCTATTATTGAGAGAAATCTAAACTTACTCACAAACTATTCAATTTAACCACTTATCTATTACACTTAATTACTTAATCGTAATTTATTATCTTTCAATTCCCACTTCAATCTTATTTAGCCCACTTAGATCTAAAATTCCTCACTTCACTTAATTATTGTCTCAAAGAATTTCACTTTCATTCACTATATAATCTATTTTATTTCATGTATTTTCGCCAATTAAATTGTTTAGTATTATTATTACTATAAATATTATTCTAAATCATAAATTATTACCATAAATTATTTAATTTTTAATTATTCTTTAATTTTAAATTTAAATTATATTATAATTATTTATATATTTAATTTAATTAATTAATTATATTTAATTATTAATTATTATATTATTATAATTATTTTATACTTATTCTTACTTATTATTATATATATTTATTATTAATTATAATTATTTTAATATTAATTTATTATATTTAATTAATTAATTATTATTATTTATAATATTATTATTATTATTATATTATATATATATATATAAGTAGTTATAAGTTAAGTTAAGTAGTATGATTAAGTAAGTTAAGTATGATAGTATTAAGATAGTAGCCGTATAGTTAAAGTAAGTAGTAGTATAGTGAATTATATTATATATTATTTATTATTAATTTAAATATTATTATTATTTATTATTTATAATATTATTAATTATTATATTATTATTATTTATATATAAAATTAATATATAATTATATTTATTATTGAATTATTTATAATATTAATTATTAATTTAATAATATTTAATATTATAATTATTTATTATTTATTATTATTATTATTATATTTAATATTAAATTATTATATTAATTATTATATAATTATTATATTATAATTATTATTATTATATATTAAATAATTAATTATTTAAACGTGTATTAAATTTCGAGTCTATTTATTTATTACACGGAATATTCGTAATATGAAACGCACGCTTAACTTAAATTATTTAATCTTTTCCAATTTGGCTATATATTATTATATTATAATATATTATTCGCCTAAAGAATCAGGATATGCGACGAAATTACAGATCATCTATGTATAATTCTCATATAAGATAAGCCTTATCACTAACGAACCACTAACCGGAGTCTAACCATCAATAAATTTACTGATTACAATATTATTAAACGCTATGAACCAACAACAACCATCAATTCCATCCTCAAATACATAACATAACAGGACCTACCACCAGTATATTTACTCCAAGATACAACCCATACTAACCACCTTTTCTCCTGCGCATACTCCAAACACCACCTCTTCCACCAGCCAACCACAGCCAAGCACCAAATCACAACACCAACAGACACACCAACATGCACAATCTTCTCACTATCCATGCACCAACTACATTCAGAAGCGCAATACTCAACAGCAACCACACCAGCAACACAATCGGATAACAAAAAAAGAGCAAAAGACGAGAACACAACACAAACCAACGCAGTTCGCCGCACACTCAACCTCCGCGCGAGCATATGATATCACACTACAAAAATCGAAAAAATCCCTTAGAGGAGAGTCACACATGCATTGGGTAACATCCGCTTCATAACAATCCGTCACTAGAAGTCATCAACACGGTCTGGTGGAGTACTCTTCTCTACTCTATCAACAAAGCCCTAAACTCACTCAAACACCATATCATCCAAATCGCACTGGATGCGCTTATTTACACTATGACATCTTCACCCTGTAATAGAGTAACGCTGATTACGAGAAAAGTTAACTCTGCTCTCAGAGTAATAGCTATATATCACATAAATACATAATAAAATATATAAGATTAAGATTAAGTTTTAGTCGATATTATCATCAAAATTCATATTAGTATATCAAATAGTAATAAATAGATTTAGAGAGATGCACACTAAACATCCTACTGACCACTTCTAAATGCAGAGCCTTAATGTTCCTTATATACCAGTACCACTCAAAAGTAATCATACCCTAATCCAGTTCACAATCTCACGAACTCACTTACTTTATCTTAACCTAAAAAATAAATATTTTATATATAAAATTATATAAATTATATATATATATAAATAAATATATATTAAATAATAAAATAATTTAATATAATATATATAATTAAATAATAATTAATAATAATAAAATTAAATAATAATATATATATAATAATAATTAATTAAATATAATAATAATAATATAATAATAATATAATTAATAAATAATAAATTAATAAATAATATTAGTTTTAATTAATAATATGAGAATTAATAATATAAAAATATAGAGTAAATTAGATAATAGATGTATAATAGATAGCTAACTCATAAGTACCCTGAGAGTTTATTATTCCATAATTATTACATATTAAATATATTATATATATATAATTAAAATAATAGTATATATTAATTAATATATATAATATAATATATATATATATTAATATATATAATATTAATATATTATATATTATAATTAATATATATATAATAATATATATATATATATATATAATATATAATATATATATATATAATATTTATATATATTAACTTAATTATATATATATATATATAATAATGAATATTATATTATAATTATATAGATAATTAATAATATATAAATAGTATATATAAATATATATATATAATATATATTAATAAATATATATATATATATATATATATAATATATATATAATATATATATAAATATATTAATATTATATATATATAAGTATATAAATATATATAATATATAATATATAGTAAATAATATATATATATATGATATATTAGTAATATATTTAATATATATTTAATAAAAAATAATAATAATATTATATATAAATATTATAAAATAAACTAAATAATTCTTAGTAAAGTTATTTGCAAGAATAGTGATCTCTTTAAGTTAGATAATATAAAAATAATATATATATATAATATATATATATATATATTATATAAAATATATTAAAAATATATAATATATATATATATATATATATATATATAATTATTAATATATATATATATAATATAATATAATAATATATTAATATATATATATGTGCATATAATATATATATTATATATATATATATAATATATATATTATATTTATATAATATTATATTATATATTATATTAATATAATATATATATATATAATAACTTAATATTATTATATATATATAATTATATATATATATATATTAGATATACATATTTATATATAAATATTATATATAATTATTAAAATATTAATATATATATATATATATATATATATATATATAAATATATATATATATATATATATAATATATATAATATATATTATATATATTAATATATATATTATGATATATATATTATATTAATAACTAATATATATATATAATATTATATATATTTAATATTAATATAATATATAAATATAAATTAATAAATATATATATATATATTATATAAAACTATATATATATACACTCGTATACAATAATGTACACGTCACACCATCATTATAGACCTCATATATACATAATTACTGCATGAGATTTAAAACTATGGTATTTATTAAACACAATATATAAAATTAAGCATCGGATACATATATTAGTAATAGTATAAGGGTTAGAACAGTACTGAACGACCTACGATGCACTTAAAGGTTTGTGGGAAAGATAGCGAATTAGTTTCATCTAGTTAACCTTTTCGATTAGCTTCCCTTATCCAGCATGGTGAGACTTATTGCGGTGATGGTTCGTATGTAGATTGGTAGTTATGAGTGAGTGTTTATGATAGACTTTCAATAACAGGTGATATCGAATACTCTACTTCTTTCTTTAGCGATTGCTTTATTTAACAGGCTTTGAAGAGATATATTCTTTAGTGTTTCTATTCTTTTTTTTTTTTTTTTTTAAAAACGGGTTTTAACACAGCACCTGAGAGGCGTGGTCTGTTTAGTGCCAATGAGCTCTTTAATTTTAGTTTAATATATTTACCTACAGGAAACACATGGTCCTCGTTCTCTAGTGGTGGAATAATCATGATCTCGATTTCTCAGAATCAATCGTTCTTATGTCTTCTGCGGTAGACTTTGTTTGACAAGGCTGTGCTCGTGCAACCAGTGGTGAGGGCGTTTTGGAAATCCATATACACAATAGTCTCTCTTATCTATCATGCATATTTTAATTTAATATCTCAGATCTGAGTTATGATAATGTGACCCGAAGTTCCGTTTAATATATACCTGATCTTGGGATTTGTGATCAGGAGTATACATATTTAGCGGTTGTTTTTCGGTAGTGATCGATGGAACTGCACCATTTGACGTGGGTCTGCTGTTTTATCAATTTTTTGCATTTATGCGCTGATTTGTAATAACTTCTCGTGTATTCTGTGTATTGAAGCGGGTGGCATTAATAGCGAATCGACTCTCTCGATTGTACTGTTGGGTTTAAGTGTGTGTTGGATGTGTCGTGTGCTGGTTGATCGTGTGGTGTGTGTTGGTGTGTGGGGTGGCGGTGGATTGGTGTTGTAGTGGGGTGAGAGTGCTCGTCGTGTTCCAGAGACGTGCATGTGTACCCGGGTTAAAGATGAATGGTCGACATTTTTGCATGAACATACGCGAGCAGACTCCAGAGGTCCTCTCAAAATACGTCTATATAAATTCTGCACCATCCTGCTGGAAGACTATACACATACCACTACTTCGAACTCTATCCGGTCTAAACCTCCTTTTCGAGAATCTCTAGTCGCCTGTACGGACTACAGCAATTAGAGTCGCTGCAGTACAGGGTCATATCGGCCTCAGGGAGTACTCCAGGTTCTAGGAGACTATAATGAGTATTCAACTAACTACATTTTATTTTCCGTAAAATATAACACATTCGCTCCGTCTAAAGGGTGGCACGTAAAATGCCTATTGCGCTATGACAAGGATCTATAAACACTCCTGTTAAACACCGCTAATGTAGGTGTTCCCGGGCAAATGCTTAAATTCGCAGTCCTGTCGATGTTTCTAGGTGAAGCCGTGATACTACTATCTTTCGAGCAATCCGTCGGCACATCTCCTAACATCTCAGATGTCTGAGTTATGTGGCTTATGAAATTCACGCCTTAATTCCGGTCGCTTAGACTCGTACAATATTATCTTGTGCTATCATTCACTTAATCACTCGGTTCTCACGGTCCCAGTCTAAACCAGCAACAGCCCCGACAGTCTGTTCATAATCGCACCCCTTTTTTGTAATATTTTTACTGGTCGGACTACAACTATGCGTCAGCACGGAGACTGTTTTATATCTGAACCCTCCGATCCAAATAAACTAACGAGGGGTCTTTCACGACAGTTGTCGCTGTCTTCTCTGAGTTCCTGCCCCTTAGGGCGGATTTCAATGTACACACACTGCAGCAGGTCGTGTTGAGGTCTGCGTTCTCAGTGGTATCGTCGGAGGTTTATCTAGTGGAGGGCACGAAGAGAGCGACGCCGAGAATGGAGTCATGTGTTGCAATGTAAATTCTCACAAGATACCCGTGGCGCCGACACTATATATGAAAGAACACGGCGATCACACACACTTCTGAGCGAGCATGGATTGAGAGACGGATCCGTCACCCTTAACCATGCTCTACTTGAACACACTTGCAATCCATAAGCTCGGTTTCAATTCAACTAGTCCTGACTCATCTCTCTAAAATAACACACACACTTTCGCTCCTCATACTGGGTGAATATCTGCGCTATCAACACTTTTAACTACATCCTGATACTTGAGACTATTCTGTATATACTTATTCTACACTCAACCACGCCATACTCCCACTCACTAACCTGCCCCTACTCAAGTTATGCTAAAACTTTATATCTGGAGGCAGCTTTGTTGGTGTGTGTGCATGTATTTGACGCGCTGGTCACACCTTTGCGTATTGTCTAGAGTCAAACGCTAACCTCTCGGGAATCACATTGGACATGACATATGAATTACTGTTCTCCATGAATTCCGACATGTCAACTCGAGACTTCGCGCTCGAGAATTTACTGTGTCCCTAGGTGGATAAGCTTTATTGTGATAATTTTCGTTATGAGATAGGGAAAGTAATAGCCAACAGCGGTCTTGGCTATTTTTTTCTGCGTACATCTCCGTCCATTAACGGTTGCATATTAGCTAATGGTGGGTTATAAAATTCGATTCGCTCACTACACTCTACATAATTCCATATAGAAGTTATATCGATATATTCGAGTTTGACTTGTTTCTCTGGCCATTGCAGGCTAGAGACTAGTACGTATCTGAGGAGGTAGAGATAAATAATTATATATCTATCTCATATCATTATCTCAACTCTTCCCTAATTTATTCTGCTAAATTACGTATATATCGATGATACAAAGCAGGGCTTTCATCTAAAAACGTAAAAGATGAGCGCTTAAACCTCCTTGATTCTCCATACTGACAAATATCTTTATTACTGGCCATGCTATTTAGCCTAAATATAAAACATTACTCTATAACAATCTATCTGTAAATCATGTCTTTCCTTCTACGCTCTTATTCGCTGTCGTGATCGTATTCCTATCGTTTGAGAGCTGAAATTATTCTACCAAATCTGTAAGAGGAGGGCATCTCTAGTTCGGGCTCCAGTCATTAATATATTACTTATTCTTATACATACATACACCCTGAGGACTAATCTAGGCAATTATATATCACCTTAATCCCTCTACTATCCTTCTCCTTACTCATGGTGTCCTATAATAATCCATTTATGCTCACCTGTGATTTATAACATCTAGATCTAGGTAGACATAGGGCTCCTAGAAATCTACGTAAACGTTATATGATAAGTATAGGTACGTGAGTGGGCTACCCGGATGGCATTTTAACCTCTTCACTAGTTTATTGAGGGAGTATAGTTAGCTGTCTCGTTGTACTATTACCACGCTAAACCCTTCGATTTATCAAAATATCTATAACTTATATATCTCTAATATGTCTCAATACTTATACACTTTACCCTACAGTGATTGGATATAGCTAACTGACTCATGGTTACAACTCTATATTCCGAAAAAAGAAGCCGCTCTGATCACTTCCAACTATCGACCTATACTCTTTACTTATTGATATTCTAATCTAAAGAATCATTATTATGAGAAAACTCTCACTTCTCAACTCTTCAATTTTCTTATAGATCATTATATCATGTGAAATCTATTCAATTCACTTCTTTCCGATAACTAGTACTATACAAGAATATTACTGATTAGCTTTCCGGCGCTCCGAGGTCTACTGGCAGATAAAACTTTTCCATAAATCTTACTTAATAGTATATTATGGTAAAAATAATCCCTTATAAACTACGGGGAGACTTGCGTTATGGCTAGTCGCGCTTGACATATCCAAAGCATTTTGATCGGGTAATGGCCACGCCGTCACTGCTTCTCAAGCCCCTCCTTTGTGGTTCCTCCTTCCTTCTTTGCTTAACATTATGTCTAGTTTTCCTTTCAAAATCGCCAAATATCGGCTGTTGTTGACAGCGTCAAAGAGCGCGGACGTTGGCCGCACTTATTCTTTCCTTTGTCTGTTCGAATGAAGATGGTGGTTCCATCAGGGTTTCTGTTTTTATCTCCTACTTTATTTTCCAACTTTTTCATTAATGATCTTCTCACCTGCACATCTAACTCTATTCACTCATATGCCGGACTCGACCCTCCATTCTTCACTCATTTCAATTCTTTTCTCCTTCTTTTACTTCTAGAATTGCCTCCGTCTTAATCTTTCTCTATTCTTATTCTCGCTGATCTGGATAGAATTTCCGGGTGGGGGTCGTCCCTCAACCTTGTGAATTCAATTCTTTAAAAAACTCAACTCTACAAATCTCACTTTCTAAGACACCTTCCAAACGTTTCCTCTCTCTATTTCGACGGTTCTCTGTACTCTCCTGATTGACATATAAACATCCTTGGCTTAAAACATAAACAAAAAATGTCTCGGAAACCTCACATCAAAAAACGGTTGCTAGGGTGGCCTCAAAAGAAACTGGGAGTTCTTTTTAGACTGCGGAGACTTTTTTTCAGCCTACTCAGTAACTCCCTGCTATACAGGGCCTCATCCACCCTGTATGGAGTAAACTGGCTCTCATATTCTGGGGGGGCGGCTCTGGTTTTCACCCCGGCTTTTGGATAGGGTCGATTCAAAGGCCAAAAAGAGGCTAATAAACTGTTCTGTACTTTCCAGTTTTCCTTTGACCCTCTATCTTTGCGGGACGATGTTGGTGCTTTATCTCTTTTCTATAGGTACCCCTTTAATGGCGAGTCAGGTGCTCAAGGGAGCTTATCACTCGCGTACGTCCACCTTTACGTCCCCCTCGTAGAACTAGGGGTGCTGTGTCTGCATATGAGTTTTTTGTGTTGAGTAGGTAACTCCAGGCTAGTCGGCTGCGGTGCTCCTTTCTTTCCTGCCACATCTGTTCTGTGGAAACTCTCTTCCATCTTCTTGTTTCCTACTGAATTTAATCTCCCCACTTTAAAAGCCCTGCGTCTGTGCTCATCTGCGTAATTTATATTAGTTGTTGACTTCTGAGGCCTGGTGTAAAACACCCCCTCCTTGAATAGGAAACTCTGGCCCGTGAGTGGTGGTGACAACTGTAAAATATATACTTATATATTAATATATATTATATATATATAATATAATATATTATAATAAGTATATATATATATATATATAATATATAACATGTAAATATATATATATATAGTATATATATATATATATATTATATATATAATATAATATTTATATATATATAATATATATATAATATAATATATTATATATATATAATATTATACTTATATTATATATATAATATATATATAATATAGATATATATATGATATATATATATAGTATATATATATATATATATATATATATATATATATATATATATATATATATATATATATATAATATATATATATAATAGTATATATATAATGTAAATATAATAATATATAATATATATATAATATTATATATATATATATATATATATATATTATATATATTAAATTATTATAATAATATTATATTATTATATTTTATAATTAATAATTTATACTATTATTTATTAATATATTAATATATATACTGTTATATATATATAATATATATATAATATATTAATTATAATATATAATATATAATATATCTTATATAATATATATATATATATATATATAATATAATATATATAATAAGATTATATATATAATAATATTTATATATATATATATACTTTCGGCCAAAAGTAATGCAACCTCCTGCGCATAATTATTATTAATTATAACAAAAATATATTATTATTATTATTATTATTATGTATTATATTATAATTATTATTAATTATATTTAATTATTTATTATTATTTATATTATTATTATTTTATTATTATTATTATTATTGTGTATTATTATTATTATTATTATTATTAATTATATTATTATTATTATTATTATTATTATTATTATTATTATTATTATTTTATTATTATTATTATTATTATTATTATTATTATTATTATTATTATTATTATTATTTAATTTTTGAATCTCACAGTAGCAAAGTATTTTGAAACTGATCTATTAGTTATTTCACAGATTTTTTTTCGGTTTTTAAATAATTCATTCATATAATATTATCTATTGTCCGTCCTCGGATTTCCTCAATACTCTTTGGCTGTACACGCAATATAAAATAATTATATAGTATTGATAACAAAAATATATATAAGTTATAAAAATTTTTCCACTATATTACTATAAGCCCATGAATATATAGTGTATACTAAAGTATGATAAAGTCGTTACAATTCCCACTTCACAAGTGGATATAATTTTTTATTTTTTTATATTTTTTTTTTTTTTATTTTATTTTAATTTTTGTATTATTTTTTTTTTTTTTTTGCTTTTTGCGAATCTTTCCTAGATAGCCCCTTTAAATTATTCCCTTAAGCAATTTATTTATGACTCATTATATTATAATTATTATAGTATAATATAATAATAATTATGTATATATATATTTAATTATATAATATAAAACCTAAATCTAGATATATTGTACTATATTAGTTTAAATATGAGAGATATTAAAATAAATATTTTTTCTTAAAATTTAAATTATTTTTAGAAAAATTATAATTACGTAGAAAATATCGAGTAATAAAGTTTATTATTATATATTATTATTTATATATTATTATTATTTATTATAAATTATTTAATTATTATTTATTAATTAATTTATTATTTATATATTATTTATTATATATTTTATTATTAATATATTATATATTTAATTAATAATATTATTTTATTATTATTAAATATTATTATTATATTAATTATTATTTATATATTTATATTATTATTTATTTATTATTATTATTATTATTATTCACAATCAATTAATAAATAAATAAATTATTTTATATAATATTATATTATTATTTTTATATTATATTATTTAAATTTATTATTTTTTAATAAGCACCTTAAAAAATATATATTACCTATATTTCTATTTTGAAGACATTAAATTTCAAGGATCTTTTATAGTCAAAGCAGTTAATTATATAAATTATAATTATTTAATATAGTTTATATTAAATTATATGAAATAAATAATTCTTAAATAAAAATTCGCACAAAAGGGAAAAAAAATTATATATGACATTATATGTATACTATAAAAATAATTAAATTATGGGTTTGTAGATTCCTATTAAAATTTATATTAAATAAATAATTATAAATAATTCATTTAAGACTTACGTTACATTAGTATATATATGTCTAGAGTAATTATGCATAAATTAAATCTATAATAATTATTATGTGAATCATTCGTAATATATTATATATATACCTTATTTAGTTTTGTGAAATTAGGTTCTAATATTAATATGTACATAAATCAAATAGAAACATTTACAATATAATGTACTTAATATTGTTAGTTAAATGATAATGAATTATAATATTATATTAAACATCTAGAAAGTTGTTTTAGTCCTTAAGTACTTCTATATATCACAATAACTAAATAATATAATTATTAGGTTGTAAAGAGCTTATATAATATAATTAGTATGGATATTAAGACTGGAGTGAAATATAGACTGGTAATGTTAATATAATAACAGTGTACATTATATAATTATAGCTATAAATTTATATTCTAAATATATACTGTATATTATGAAGAAAAAATGATTAACATATATATATATAGAGTTTTATTTATTTTAGCAAATATAAGAGAATATAAAATAAATTTATTGACAAAAAGGAACTAAATTACCAATATAATCAAAGTATGAGAAATTTATTGTAAGTAATGCAACCAGTAAGTATTATAGTAATATTAAAATTATAAATCTTCACCAAGTTGGTCCTCTTTAACCGCAATCTTATCACCGAAACGGGCCAGCAATCCCATCCTAATTCAACGAAGGGGTGGTTTAATACACCTCTCAAAAACGTCAAATCATAAGTATATTATAAAAACTTAGTTAGAACACACACGAGCTCATGTCACTGCATCCACACGCCTAGCGACTTAATATATGTATGGGGGAGATTTTCACTATATAATAATCATGTTAGGAATTACAACAGAGAGGAATGGAGTTATAAGTAAGTTCTCCCACAGAACAGATGTGGCCTTGAGGTGAAAAGAATTGGAGAAATCAACGCTGCGTTAAATACGTGGAAGCTGTTGGATGTTATCAACTACATTCAAACACATTTTGAATAAACTCTATAATGCATACGTCAGCACCACAAACGCTAAGTTCTCATAACTTCGATCCGGTCGAGAGAATCGTAAGAAAGATCGGAGGATACGCCAGTAGTAACTGCGAGTGTATTAAAAGATATCCTCTCTCTCGCCTCTCTGAAGTCAACCCGCTGCACACGAGTAGTTCTGAGAGACGGTTGGTAATTAATATGAAAAAGAATTTAGATAAGACCACCAACCTATTAAACGAGAGCGCTGCAATATGATAGTAGGGCTACAGAAATGGATAATCGAATCGAGATAAGCGTGACTAAATACAACAGCTTCTATATAGCCGTAGTGTTGTCATGCCCTTTCTTGAATAATCGACCCACAGATGCAAGCCCTCTGGTGGTTTGTAGAAACGTATATAGACCCTCTCTCCCAATGAGATAATGTAGAGAGTACTCCATTTTACAAAATGGAGGTGGATGAGAGGATCGGCCTTGGAGATTATAGCAAAGGTACAGTCCATTATCGTGAGAGTCAAGAGTGTCAATAAAAAAGTCTCTAACGCGAGTACCTAAATATACACATGAATCCCAGTTTCTTTGAGAGCCGCCACCCTAGCACCGTTGTGATGTGAGGTTTCCGAGACAATTTTTTTGTTTTATGTTAAGGCCAAGGAATGTCTTATTATATTATATGTCAACAGAGAGTATGAAAACCTTGGCAAGAAGACAAAACCGTCAATAAGCAGTAGCAAGGGAATTTAGTTAGATAATGGTGTCACCCCTTATCATGAAAGGGAGATTTGATGTAGAGCACGTGCACGTTATTTTTAAAAAGAATTGAATTTCACAAGGTTGATGACCGACTACACACCACCATTGTGCAACATCTATTTAAAACTTATAAAAATACCAAAGTTTATAAATCGATTGCAGGAGATATGATATATTTAGAAAAAATTCGTGATAAAGAACCAAAATATTCAAGACGAGAGTTGAGCGCCTTTATTAAACTATACGCTTTTAAAGAAGTTAAAAATGTTTAAGGACATGGTCTATTGCCAAGTAAACTTTTATTTTTGAGAAATTAGAGTAATTGCTTATGTAAGTAAAGATATGATTGTATTAAATGTGCACAAGTGTTCAGCAGTCCATATTTTTACGATTGCATGAATTAACTAAGAGTTGAATGGCTTTTAAATTGATGTTTTTGATTTTGGGCACTTTGATAATAGCTTTGCAGGTGTAATTACCTATTAGGTGAGATGCAGTGATTTGAGATGTATTTCATGAGAATAAAGCTGAGGTAGAGATACATTAAAAGTTACTCGAGAGTATAACCCCCTAGGACCCACTACTATCGAGCTGAAAAGCAAGAGAAGGTATAGAATATGATTCGAAGTCGCCACGCTCAACAACAGTAGCCAGTGTATCTAATTTTAATTAGATAAGTTCGGATGTCCTTCTGACATGAGAAAATAGAATCTTTTAGTCACACATAGTAATTAAAAGGCACTAACAAAGCAATGATATAAGGAGGTAAAAATCTCGCACAGAGGCACTAGTGTCAGAGAAAATGTCTTGAGTGAATTTCATATAAAGCAGTGACGAACGTAAGTCCATTATTATCCCGATTCACTAAGTATGCTTTCAAGGATATGTCAAACGAGACTTACTCATAACCGCAAAGGTCCTCCCCCACTGTAGTTCCTGGGCGAAAAACCATAAATCAAACTAAGATAGTTGAGAGAGTATAATCGGCCAGTAGACACCTCCGAGCGCCGGGAGAAGACCGTTCAGTACTTGGCAGAATCCGGAAATGAATAATTGTGAATGAGACTTCCCAGTATCGAAATTTCTTAAGTGAGAAGAGATAAAGATGAAGGTTAGTATGCAAAGAGTTTCAAAGATCTTAGAGAAATAGAATTTCTTGAATACCAAACTGATTATAGGACATTAGACCTCCATATTAAGGGCGATAGTTGGAGGATCAGAGCGGGCTTCCTTCACATAAATTCTATATATCGGATTAAATAAGGACTTAGGAGACATTGAGCGTGTCAATGTACATGTCACACAAACGTACTGAGCAAGGACAATATACTGTGTAACTATGCTAGTAATTCCCGTCCAGCAATTAATGCTATTTTTAAGAGAGAATATTTGAGAGTTGAACGATGAGGGGGGATGGTTCAGCCAAGAACGAGGAAGTGCTATTACATCTCATTTAACACCCTATTATTAACTTCTTTTGAGAGTATTGGAATACCATCTTCGGAGCGTTTTTGTGGTCAGATTTGGGCGCGTCGGTGTTGGAGGCTAGGCTTGGAGACGGGACGGAGGTCGGGGCAGTGTCGGGTTGAGTTAGAGGATAGGAGGCCGCGAGTTGGCTTTTCAGTTTGGAACTGATACACAGATCAGCGATAGAGGAGGACAAGCGTTTCACGCGTTGTTCGACTGTTTTTGGCAAAGAAGGCCAGAAAAGTTTGTCAGTAAGGGAGAACCAAGGAGGTTAGGCGCTTTCGTTTGCTGAAAGCCGCTTTGCTCCGTCGAATAGCAAGAAATGATTATGAAGAGTGATAGGAGAAACGAGAATTTTTCCACTTCCGATAAGGTCGCACTCCAAGAATCGATTAGCCTGATGGCCAGAAGACTATCAGGGTATGGAGAAGCATATCGCTAACTGATATTGGCTAAAGACGGTAGTTATCGATCACGCATTATGAGAGACAATCACTGCACTTGCCCATGTTAGAGAGAGAAAGATTAGTCCGAAGAAGGAATGAACCTGCTCATCCCATCAACGATTACAGCTAGCCACCTTACGGCAGAAGGTCGAAGCGTCACGAAGACAAAGCAGTCCATTCCAATTATAGTTTAGCGTTGAGCAACGCAAGGCGCCAATCGGCCCGAATCAAAGTGCCAGAAAAGAGTAGGGCAGGATGGAGCTGTTGGAGAGAAAAATTAAATAAAATTAAGAGATATAGGTTGTGGTCAGATTTTACCGATGAGCGAAGTGGTGTAATTTTAAGGAGAAGACTAGTGATGAGAGACATAGGTCAAGTGTGTTCAAGAATTGGTTAGGACGATTCCGGAATGTGTGTGGGTTCTTTATTAGTTGCTTTCCAGATCGTTGAGAATGCTGATGATTCGGCCTCCTCCCCCTAAATCAGTATGAGAGGACCCCACCATTCAGTGTTGTGTACATTGAAATCCCTAAATAGGGACCTCAGTATTTGGATGAGACGATATAACAGTCTCGTGAGAAAGTAGTAAGAAATCAAAAGGGCGGTGAAAATCTGTTATGTTAGGAGACCAGTAGCAGAACACAAGATTATGGTAGTAGAAGGAAGAAAGATTTTTAAGCCACATAGAACATCGAATTTAGGAGATTCGAGATTCTCGAGAAGTGTTACAGGAGTGTTTTATGTTTACATAGGCACATACTCCACCCTTTTAGACGGAAATTATGAAATAGTTATAGTTGGAACATTAAACGAGTTAGAGGATGAATTCTTTAGCCATCTGGGTCTCAGACAAGAGCAAAATGTTAGGGATAGAGTTAGAGAGGTGGTATCACAGAGGCAAAGATTGAGTTTAAGCCGCGGATGTTAGCAAAGTCGATAGTAAACACACACACACACACACCCACATCCACACACACACACACGCACCACACAACACACACCACACACACCACCCACACATTCACTGACACCAAAACCAAAAAAACAACAAGACAACAGACAAAAAAAAACGGTTTAAATTATTCACAGTAGTTACACTAAAAAACCGTAATGTTAAAACGATAAACGTAATAATAATATTAATAGAAAATTTAATAAGTTTAAAACCCTCACCCACTCTACACCCCCACAAATTTACGAAAAAAAAAATTACAATTATTCAACAAAAAACTGTTATGTATAATAATAATAATTGA
This sequence comes from Trachelipus rathkii, assembly GCA_015478945.1. Taxonomy (NCBI): domain Eukaryota; kingdom Metazoa; phylum Arthropoda; class Malacostraca; order Isopoda; family Trachelipodidae; genus Trachelipus; species Trachelipus rathkii. The sequence goes on along the minus strand of JABUQX010039819.1, from coordinate 31,367 downwards.
CTAAAAACGTAGGTGCTGTGGTAAAATAACCGTTTAAAAAAAAAAAAAAAAAAAATAGAACACTAAAACTTAAGTTAAAAGACTAAGAAAAAAATAATAACTTCTACTATCTAAACATAATATATATATATAATTTATATAAATAATAATATATATATATATAATATATATTATTATATTATTATAATAATTATATAAATTATATATAAATATTATTTATATATAATATTATATATATATGTATATTATATATATATATTATATATATAGTATATAATATATTAATATATATAGATATTATATATATATATTATATTATATATATTATATATTATAATATATAGTAAATATATATATATATATATATATATATTATATGTATATATATATTTATATATATATATTATATTTATAATATATATATATATATATATATATATATAAATATAAATATATTATATATATATATATATATGATATATATATATATATATATATATATATATATTAATATAATATATATAATATATTATATTATATATAATATATATTATTATTTATAACATATATATATATATATATATATTATAATATATATTATATATATATATATATATATATAATTATAGTATATATATATATATATATATATATTAGATATATAAATATATTATATTATATGTAATATAAAAAAAATGTATTTCAATTATTCTTTTCTATCTTTTTATTATTATATACACATTATATTAACATTATATTATTTTATTATTTTATATTAGCTATCTATCTTTCTATTATTTATTATTATTATTATTATTATTATTATTATTATTATTATTATTATTATTATTATTATTATTATTATTATTATTATTATTATTATTTATTATTATTTTATTATTAATTGATTATTATGATTATTTATTATTTTATTATTATTAATTATTATTATTATTATTATTATTTGTTGAAATAACTTTTCCTACCTTCATCATAGAGTGAGTAAAATCCCAGCGTGTCTTTAGTATTTGGTGCTATGAGAAGAGGATCCGCCTTGAGCTCGGGTGTTGAAAGTGGCAAATTATTGGTCAATTGGGTCTTCTTGCGATGTGCCACCTGGTTGTTGTTGTTGCAGTGGTTGATGTGGTTGTTGTGGTTGCTGTGGTTGCTGTGGTTGCTGTAGTTGCTGTGGTTGCTGTGGTTGCTGTGGTTGATGTGGTTGCTGTGGTTGCTGTGGAGGTTGGTTCCCAAATTGTTGGTTCTGGAAAATACTGTTGGGGTCCTGTTGATTATGTATTTGAGGATGGAATTGTGGTTGTTGTTGGTTATGCGTAAATTGTAACGAATTTTGATGGTAGACCGGTTGTGGTTCGTGAGGACTTATCTGTATAGTAAGAGCAGTAAAGGCATAATTATATATCATTATAATAATCTATATATGATTATATATATCATATCTTACTTACGTCATCATACGGTCTTCCCTCGAGCGGCCGGGCCATACGGGGTCACCAGCGAGTCTAGACAGTCAGGTGCACGCGGTGAACGCTGGAACCAGTAACCATCAATTTCACACGCAGTTGCTTTCCATGAGACTGGTACACTCAAGCGTCAGGCCTCATGCTCAGCCTCGACGCACTCCTGAGTATGGGCGCTCTCATGGCTTGGTAGGTAGATAGCCATTCTGGTAACATCTACGGTCTATTTGTTTGCATTGTCTGTGATCATCTCGTTCACGCGCGCTCGATCCTTTTGGTTTTACAACATCCGGTCTACTTTGGTCTCCAAGTCTGACTTCTCTCTTCCCAATCCAAAACAACACCAATTTTTAATCCGTCATGTGAGACCCATTGCGTTCCGTTCGCATATGTTCCGGATCGATATTTGATATATATGACCACTAAGGCAATCACATGCAATCATGAATCTCTAGGTATACTTGCAGAATCGGTACGAAATAATACCTCATTGTCGAACTGTCATGAGATAAAAAAGCAGGCCGAAACTTATATATTCATAACTCGTCTGCTCTTCTACCATATCCGTTGCTCACTCTATCTTCTCCTCTCTGTTAAGCCCACTACGTCCTAACAACTACTTCATTTAGCAGCTTCGATCACTTATTTATCCGTCTCTTGTTGTAATTGCTGCATGAATTTCGGTCCCATTTCCTTGTCAATGTGGGGTACCAGTTGCACAAATTATTTTCTTACTTCACTCTTTTAGTAATCCATACCAGTTGATCCTTGCGGACATTTGAGAATATCACTATCTGCTTTCATCTCGATCTTGAGTCACACCGTTACTACTCTCTCTCATCATCTCCTAGGCCCTACGACGCTTCCAGCTACAAATCCATACTTCGCGACATTGCCCCTTCAGTCCACATTCACGCGCACTGCCAGAGCGCTGTGAAAGAGTCTCGTATACGAATTCCAGGACTTCTTCTCGCAACAGATTCTATCTCTATCCAGTCCAAAATGCTCGATCTTCGCTCCATCTCGATCCCTTCCTGATTACCCTCCACCTCCGTTGTTTTATTACTGACTACTGGTTCTATCAATTCAATTTCATATAAGCTCCAATTCTTTCACCTTACCATGTCAATATACCTATAAGGTATCTCGGTCTCAGCCGAGAGGATTATATTACCAACCTAACTAACTATAATAAGGTGTATACAGAAATCAGTACCTTACATATCCTCACAGTTGGTTTAGACACAGTAGGTCGCCCTCTAAGGTTACGCCTATCTGACTAATTGAGGATCGGCCTTATACGAATGCCAAAAGTAATTAGATCTGATTAGAGGCTAGTATAGTTAACTATACTAATATATCATATAAATTGATAAACTACTGTATCGATTATGTGAGAGCTAGGTAACCTCCTCATATCCCATCGAGGGTAAGTGATAATGTGTGGTATACTGATGATGAATATATTTATATATATCATACTTATATTATATTATTAATATATACACTATAATATTTAACAATTATGTATCATTTACTGTAACTAATGGCCGACAACTTAATTTACAGGAAGAAGTATTAGGTATATCATTTTCTAGTCTCCGTTTTAAGCAACTAATAGCCGTACCAATCCAAGACTTTACTAGTCAAGAAACAATATCATGTTATCACGACAATCGTCGTTCCACTGTTATCAGATCAGCAATTGGCGGATATAAAATAATGAAGTTTAGTAGCTATAGTTATCTACCTAGTGGGAAATCTTCTATGGGGAGAGCACCCTGTAATACAGTGTGTTTTTTATCGGTTTCGGACAACTAATAATAGCTAAATATGTTCAAGGAGAAATACTAAATTATGCGCAACTGAAAAAATTAATGTTGATATAGCAAGAAACAACTTATATGTTCCGTATAATATTTTTTAATATTTGTTATATTATCAATGATTGGCATATAGGAATATTTATTTGGTTTGCCTAGATAGTTTAGTCGTTCATTGGTGGAAATTCTCATATATAAGTATACTTTTTATTTCTCTATTGTGATTTGTATTTTTCATTGTTCACGTATCTTCTTTAAGATGACACGTATAGCTATCTGTAGGTAGCAAGGTAATTCGGCTCGTAATTCTCCCTAACTCACTCAAGTCTGATCCCAGAAGACTTACTCTAATCCGTCAAGCTCAATACATAGCAAGGTAAACTTATACTCTTATAATAAGACTATGATACTGAGAATATTATATACTATATAGATATAGTATTATACTATATATATATAACTTAAATAATTATATGTTATATACTTTTATATTTATCATATAAGTACTATAATTTAATAGAGACAATATTCAATAAATAGGAATTAATGAATATATATATATATATTATATAATCATATAATATAATAATATAATTATAATTAATATTATATATTAATTATATATATTATATATATATAGATATTAAGTAATAATATATATATATAAGTTAGATTATAATATATATATTATCATATATAATATATATATATATATATAAAAAATGTTAATTCACTTAGATCATAAAAAAATTTCAACGAAATGGATACAGTAGAAGTAAATTTATTCAACTTGATATTATATTTTATCCAGAATTATATTATCTTATACGTATATATTCTGTTTAAAATCATGAATGAATAATTCACTAAAATGTATGCCCTAAGTTAGTTTTAACAGTATACAGATAAGAGCTTCAAACAATAGGTAGGAATATAATATGTACATAATAAACTTGAGTACATAAACGTAACAGTTAACTAGTCAGGTGATTATGAATTACAGATTAGTTTGAAATTAGTAATTATTCATACTAATCCTCTATTATTACTATAATTCACGTTATATTCACCAGTAGGGTTACATTATAATATTTGAGTCACTAAAGTTATTAATATATTCTTACTTTTCACCTTCGTGAGGTAGATCAAAATTTTTGCTCCGGGCTGGGCCCAATTTCCCCTCCCCTTAAATTGTGATATAGATTAGATATATTAATACTGATTTTTGACCTATAACATGAACTGTAAGCTTTCATTTATCTGCCTTTAAGAAACTCGCTTGATTTTCTGGAGTGTTTCTGAGAAGTATGTTGTTGATTCTTTCAGAATTTTAAATTTTTCAAAACATATTTGTTGTTTTTGAAGATTTAGTCAACTTCAAAGGTTATTTTTTAGAAATAGTAATTACTCACTGCACTTATTATAACTATGTGCGTAAGTAGGAGAGTTCCTTGTATTCTACAACAGATTGTCACATTTTGCTTTTTCGAGTTGTGTGAAATAATTTTATAGGCTAAACGTCAGTCGTTATAACCAAATTAAGTCCAAACATTTTTTAATGAGATTCTTAAACACTTTAAGAAAAACTTAATAAGGCGATGTGTGTTCTCTCTGTTGCGTGATCATGTGACGAATAAGAATATTTTTTATATATTAGCTTTTGTTAAATCCAAAAAAAGCAGCATTTGTTATGCCTTATGTGAAAATTTCTTGGATATGGTTAGTGTTACGGATGATTATATATTGATAATCTTGCACTTGCGATATATGTTAACACATAAATTTCTTTTTTGTTGTTAAGACTTTTAAATAAATTATATTGTAATATAAATTATTTTGACAAATTTAGTAGAATAACTAAATGTAAATTATCACAATATAGACATAACCTTATGATAAAAAAATGAAGTAAGCCGAGATCAATCTTAATGACTATTTGAGAGACAATGATGCATTAAATTACCACATGGAAAGCTACTCACACAATAAAATATTATTTTATATTTATAACTATATTTTATCTACTAAATTATATCAATTGGTTATTGAGTAAAATTATGTGCTACATATTAAGTAATTAAAATTATTTTTTAACTAAATATATCTCGTGCTTGTAACATATGTATATATTACAGGATTTATAGTCTCTGAACAGTGTGAGAAGAAAATTTATTAGATATATCTCTAATTATAAATAAATTTGTATTTTAAATATACTGCGGCAGAAATTGTTATTTTAAAACATTTTAAAAGGAATGATTAAAATTTTATCTTTTTTTAAAATGAATTTCAAAGTGTTATATTTGCAAAAGATTCAATAACTGGAGGACAATAATTATTCTATAGTCATAAGACAAGATAAATAGTGATCATCCTAGCTATACGGAACCTACATAAAGTGGAGCAATCGAAAATTTAATCTATATCTGCTGAAAAGGCATAGAAAAATAATGTTTGCTTTTACGATTATTTACTGCTGATCATGAAGAATTCAGATAACGAAAAAAATGTCTTGAAAGATTTGACAATTTAGTCAACAACGGTGCACCACTCTAACTAACTCTATATACTCTCAGAGAGTATGAATAGCACAATGTTGATGATGTTGTATAAGTGGAACCGACATACTAGCAGTTTGTCAAGCTGTGAAGTTTTTGCGAAAAATTCTGAAAGTTGAGGTGGTTACGGATGTTGGGGCTGATCTAATCTGCTATGCCGGATCAAATCTTGATCGAGATTCACAAATTGTTCAAATGATCGAGCATAGTCTTCGCGGGTATCTCCGATACGGAGTAATGGGCGACTTTTGTGGCTATTCCTTTTATCAAAGTGCAGACTCGGTGGAGTGTGCAATACTGTTACCATATCAGGCCCGTTATAGCGATGGCTTCTATTTCAAGCTCAGCTTTGAGCTCCACGCAGAGATCGAGACAGCCACACATTGCGATCGGGGAGTTTGTGGGATAATGGGACTGAGTAGTCATAAGCCAGAGTTCAGGCTCCTTGGGATATTGCAGTCAGTGTCTTGGGATCTCGTGGCGGAGTGTTCGTACTAGTATCCTAAGTTCTGATTGATAGAAGGGAATCTCACGATGCAGAGGTGCGGCAGCAACTGTGCGTCGTGGTATCTTTTAAAGCTGACTGATGTGGTGGTGTGGCGATGCTCGTAGCGAGACAGTCCGACGCAGGATCTCATAGAGTCTTTATGAGACCTAATTCTCTTAGATTGACATACACTGTAATTTTTTCATGTCGTTTTGAATTAGATACTTCCTCTCGTGAATTAAATAAAAATAATGTTATTATGACTGATCAAGACTATGAAAGTCTTAATCTGAAAAAGACTACACGTTTTTAGAGTGCTCGCAATATACAAATAAGTCTACCTGAATGTTTTCGCGTGATATATGTTTTGAGTCAAAGAGAAATGAGCTTCGAATTTGATTAATTCCTCTGTACGTTTAATGTTGTACCCGAGTTTTTTTCAGGACGCTAGTCGCCTGAAAATTTGTGTCTAGTAGTTCTTGGAAAATCAAAATCACTACAATACAATCTATTGTTATTAGGAAGTGTTAATTATTTCTTACTTATATACTATTTATACTACTGATATACAACTGTTGCAGTTATTTATCCTTTCTAGAAAGAAACATACTATAATATCACGCGCATTTGGTTGGATCAAAAACATGTGAGGACATTTGTATTTCGATTATTTACTAAAAAATTATTCTACACATACTCCCTATCATTTTCTACCCAATAACTTTTTCACATCAATCGGGTATAACATATCTTAGCACGAGTGATAAAACTTTACTTGTCTTATATTGAAATCAAACTCAGATCTTTAACTTGTGACAAATCGATGCAGTTTCTTTCATTTCTGAATCCAACTTTGTTACATCTCACGAAAGATTTTACATTCTCTCAAGGTTTTTCTGCGAGATGAATTCATGCCTATAATCACACACATCGATTCTTTCCTTGAAATACTTTTTTCGAGCTATTAGTCATTTAGATACATATAGCTCTATACTCGTATTCTTTATAAAATCTAACTGAAAGCTGATACCGCACTTAGTCACATGTGTGGAAGACAATCATCCAGATTCTTATACACATAGAATTCTTGTAGCTCGCTATGTTCCATTGATAAAGAATTTGCATAAATTAGGCGAATAACATTACGGGCTGGTGCGAATGCTTCCACTTCTGTAACCTGAATAAACTCAAACATAATTAACATTTTTCACTAATTACAATTTCGTATAAAATTCTTCTACTCTCTTCTTTTTAGATCAACATTTATTATCAGATTTCTCGTGCAACTATGACGAGGTTGAGAGAATGGCGTCATCGGCGATAAGAGATAGATCTCCAATAGAGATATCTCTCTTGCAATATGCGCCATTATATATCATAATTAAAATAATAGTAACTATTTATATAATATTTTAGCTAATTTTTCTCTCTCTAGAAATAAGAGCACCTAACTCTTATTCAAGTTTATACAATTCAAGCCAGAGCCTAAATTTTAGATGTCACACACACTTTCTTTATAGTTTTATTTAAATTCTTCAAAGTAGTCCCTTTTCGGTTATCACAAATACATATTACTCTTTTCATATTAATTGAAATATAAACTCTATAGTATTACTATACATTTTTCTCTCAATATTAATCTTACACGTCCTACCTTTAACAATTTCCTTTCACAGTTTTAAATCTAATGATGGTTACCTAGAAAGAAATATCTCTTTTAATTTTGACTATAATATACACTCAAGCATCATCTGTTGTACTATTATCTCCTTAGTATATTATAAAAAATGACAATTAAAACTACTTTAGCCACCTCCACAGCAATTAAAATTATTGTGATCAAGCTTAGGTAAAGTAGGAATGTTCATAGCCTAGTAGCCTATATTTATAATTTCTTGCATTCTATTTGTCTCGATGTAAACATCTTTGATTCTTCCACGATCATCTTTCTGTAACTTTTTTTCGTGTATACTTGTTCAACCATAGGTCTTTAATATCTCACTTTTCTCACCTATATTTGCGTCGTTCCTAACATGAATAGTAATTCTCCTAGTATCGGACAATGTCTCGCAACATATGTTGCTTGATAATCATATTTCAGTTACTTTCTTTCTCAGTATAACGAGCTATTGTACATGTAAAGATCACTAGTTTTCCTGTTTCCGATATTGATCACTAAGCTCTACATTCCACTCTTCTTACGCCTTTGATTCTCTCTTTACCTTATATTTCGTTCTAATAATCATCCTCTAATTGTAATAACCCTACTCCAAATTTGTTTCTCTTTATACTGATCTACTTTTGTTACTTAAATAGTCGTTTATTTCATAATTATGGTGCGTACTATCCCAATTAATTAACATTTTATCATCATCTACCAAATTTATACTTCAATTATAATTTTATAGAAGTTCTTCACTAATCTGTTCACTCTCCCCACCCTATTCATGAGATACATCTTCCGCTTTCTTTTTTTGTCTCGATTCATTTTCATTTTCATGCTTATTTACTCCTTATAACTCTCTGACACACCACGATTGTATATAAATATCCTAAATATTTTGAATACCTAAGCATACTTTCACCCTATATATTAGTTAACACATCTATATGAGATTAATATCAGATTCAGTTGACATTTGAATATCATGACTTATGCTCCTTTAGCAATAATATCAACATTATAATTTACTTCTTCGCTGAATTTGCATTCTGATCCAAGTACTTCTATTAACATTAACTTTTTAAAGTTAATGAATACTTGTATTTAACATATTCTCCCATGCACTTTATTTTTATCACGTTTATTATACTTAGATAAAATCAGATTATCACTAATAATATCGGGTAGAAGGCAGTATTCTCCTACTAGTCGTATATATCATTACCATACCTTTATCCAAACTCTCATTATACAAATTCTTGATTGTAACATATTATTATCCTTTAGCTAATATATCTTAGGGTATATGTACAAATTATTTCAAATACTTATTACTATTAATAGCACTCGTATATAGTATTTATAAGACATTTCACATGAATTTAGGATAATAATCTAATAAGTCTATATATCATCTAACTTTTATCATCCGCACTCTACACTATTTTTTACTTAGAAACCCAGTAATAACATTTTGCATCTAATAATCAAATTCAACTAACACTTCGTTTATTCTATTATTATCTATCCTATTTTGATTTGCCTCTTTAACACACGACGATATCATATACTATATCTAACAACTAAAATCTACACACTTCGATAAATCTAATGAAGGTAATGCTCTATAATACTGCTTGATTAATCCTCACATAAAATAATTATATCTAAGCTTAAGCTAGTAAACAACAAAGATAGCAAACCAATGTCCAATACATACTTTTTGATTCATTTAATTTTTCTTTGGAGTTCTTTTTTGTTTATTTTTTATTTCAAAGTAAAAATTAATTAATAAATAAAGCTTGTCTATCGTAATGTATAGGTTGAACCCCGAATACATTTTACCATGCCAACATTTATATACTGAATATCTTTGTAGAATTTATTAAATATTATTAAATTGTTATTTATTAAATTTTAAATATTGAAGAGTTGCAAATACTTTTATAATGGCAATTTTAAAGTCTGGAAATTTTATTAAATGTTAATGGTATAATAACTAAATTATCTTTTTACAACTTCACTATAACCTACTCGAGAAGCAAAAATTTGTTCACAGAGAATATTAATGACAAAACACAATATATAGAAAATACTTTGATATTTTGTTCTTGACTCAGTCCGATGATGAGCAAAGGGGCTCAGAAGCATTAAACCTCCAAGCCGAAATCATCTCTCACCTCCTCACGACATAGTTAGAAAAAGACTGATGCAACACAGAAAGAACTCAAAAACACAAGAGTAAAAGAAAAGATGCGATATATAACAATGATCTGATTGAAAGAGACCCTGTTATTAAAATAAGTACTTATACCTGGTCAATAGTATCAGTTCGTATAGTCTGTAAACATAGTATGATATTGAATAATAACCAAGCAAACAAATTATTTTATTAGCTCGTCTGAACATAAAAATATTGAATAAAATATCTCAAATCAAAATTATTAATAATGAATAAATACATTTAATATTTAAGATATTTTGATCCTGCTCATAGTATTTAGCAAAATATATATAAAATCAAAATTTTAAAAATAATTACAAACAAATGATTAGTGTTATAATTTTATACAAAAGTACTGAATATATTATATTCAATATAATAGGTATACTACTACAACTCAAGAAATTTTAAAAATTTTAATTGAAATAATATTTCATTCATTCTGTTAATTATTATTATAATATTATATTAGATACTTGAATAGTTAGGGTAGAAGTATAATTTTTGGATCTCTAAATAAAGTATAATTATTAATATTTACAATTATATGTAGTGATTTAAATTATAGTTTTAAGATTTATTTACTTTTACGGATATATAAATGAATATAAAATATATATTAGGATTTATATATATGTATAGATAATGTATCATGTAAATTACTATTTTGATATATAAAGTAATTAATAAAAGTATTAATTTTATGTGAAGTTCAAGTAGTAAAATTAGATTTGTTAGCTTCCAAAGTAAGGTGTATTTGATAATGTGTATATACTGGTATGACGGTATCAATTAGGGACAATATTGTATGATTTTCTTCTAGCACTTATATCATATATAGTTACTATATATATACTATTAGATATAATATATTTATGATATATATTAGGTCTACACATTAGTACTATAGTACAACTACTACTCATAGAGCTTCCATTTCCTTTATATTGTACCTATTTATATTTAATGTAACATTAGTTAATGCTAAATTCCTACGGTACAATATATGATTTATAATTAAGATGTTATTTATCTGCGGACTATATAATACCTATGTAAGAAGCTAATAAGAGATCCTTGTAGAGCTCGTCGAGGGTTAAAACGATATATAGTTATTTTAAGGGCCTAGATAGGTGATAAAGTAAATAGGCATTGCGCTATATGATTCTTAACTAGATAACGTATAATAGAGGTCGAGAAAAGAACCCTATAGTATATAATGCCTTGAGACTGATGTTTAACTAATCATAGAAGTATAACTGGCTTAGTAGTTATACTAAGAAATAATATTACTCTATTTCAAGTAATAACTAAAAATGAATATATATTATATATATATATATAATATATATACGTATATAAAATTGGTTTTCTATATGAGCAGTGCTATATCTAATAGTTGTGTAATAAGTTTTCTAGTTATTATATATACTTATTATATCATTTATATATATATATAAATAAAAAAATATATCAATATATATATTTATATATATAGTATATATTTATAGTAGTATAATATACTTCTATATATATATATATATATATATATATATATATAATCTATATATATTATTACTTACTAATTATATATAGGTATACCTTATACCTATAAGCAATCAACATAATATAATTACTGGTATATAAGAATGAAGATAGATGGATACAAATAGTCTGATGATCTCAAGTGACGAAAGCTCTCTTATATACTCGTTATATATTACCTTGGGTGATACATATACTATAGTTATTAGTTATATATATAATATATATATTAATAAATTAATATTAATATATAGTATATTATTAATTATATTATAAATATTATTATATATATATATTATATATATTTAATCTAATTATAGTATATATATTATTATATAATATATAATATAAATATTGTTACGTCTAAGAAAGAAATAATTGATAGATATATATGTATGTATGCATAAAAATCCGATTCCGTTAATTCTAAAAGTGTATGAAAATAAGTTCGAGTTGTAGTGAATGATTGTCTTAGATGTTTAAATTTAAAAAAAAATATCTTATAATTTAATATAATTAATTTAATAATAATTCAAAATTAATTAAATTTTTATTTCTTTAAAAGGCATACATTTATGTATTTACTATTTATTATGTTATATTTATAAATAATCATAATAATAGATAAATAATAAATGTACTTTATACTATTTACACAATTATATAGTTATTACAGTCGAATATACAGTGAAGATAAGAAGAGAGTGAGAGTATTATGAGAGATAGATAAGTGAAGTGATGTAGATATATGATCACTAGATAGAGAGAGAGTGAGTAATGAATAGTACAGGTGAGAGAGAGAGTGAGTGATAGAGAGAGAGATATAGAGATAGAGTAAGAGTGAGATAGAGAGAGGTTTGAGTGAGTAATCTACATAACACTATGCATATTACATTTGACATAGTGGAGTTCCAGGTTCGATTCCCCAGCAGGGTGAAATGCTTATAAAATAATTTATCAGTAATAATTAATGAATAATGATTAATGATGAATTTTAGCTCGAATTTGTTTATATTTATATTATTATACTTATATATTATATATACTACTATATACTAAATTAATATATTAAATATTATTTATTATTATATATATATATATATAATATTAATATAATTATATTTATAATATATATATATATACATATATTATATTATATTAACATATTAATTAATTATAATATATATATATATATAAATATATTATAACTATATACTATACTTATATATTTATACTATATATTTATTATATAATATATTCATAAATATATATATAATATATATATATTTAATAATACTATACATAAGTACTATAGTATTATATATATTATATTTAATATACTATAATATATGATATATATATATATATATTTAAAGTAATCTATATTATATATATACTACCTATTAATTATATATCATAATATATATATATTATATTATATTAATATATATATATTATAATAATATATATAGTAATATTAATATTAATATATTATATAAACTATCATATATATATATATTAATAATATCTTAATTATATTATTATATATATGTTATCTATATATATAATATATAGATATAATTTATATTTATATTATATATATATATAGTATATATAAATATTTATATCTATATATATATATAATAAGTTATATATATAATAATTATATATTATGTATATAAACATTTTACTTATGCTCAAATATAAACGACACTGTCCACAAGTTCTACTTTGTATAGATAAAATACTCTTTGGTGTGATTCTTCCTTACCAGTATATTAAGATATTGTCAACAGGCCTTTTCAATGCACAGAAACTCGTTTATTGCCTTATAGTGTTTATAACCCACTCGTGCTACAGTACAAGCATAATAAATGATCTATCCTGCAACTTGCAGAGGAGCGAAGAGAATTGTAAAGAATGATAGTAGGTAACTTTATGTGAAAATATTATCTGAGATGGAGCTTGTTTAGTTCCAGAGTAAGGGGGGGATAGCCTATGTTTGCGGTATCAGCCTTTAGAGTGGAAAAGGTGATAATATACGAGGTTGTGAAAGCTATAAGAATAGCTTGTAATTGGTATAGTATATTAGTGATAATAGTAATAGGGAAAGGTTTTAGAATAAAGGTAAGAATTAGAGATTAGGAAAAGATATATCCCAGCAGGGTGAATAACTCAATATGGGTATTTTTATATAAAAGTAATAATATTATATATAATGATACTTCGTATATAGGGTAATCTGGCGTGTGCTTTTATGAGATAGGATTGTAGTGAAGGTTAGGTGGATACATTAATAAACAGATTTATTAAGCTTCCTGGAGCCTAGATTAAATAGGTTATTGATCGTGATACCAGAGCAGACTTTGAAGGATAGTTTGGTTATATGTAATGATGAACGTAATGTGGAGTAGAATAAAGGACGAGGAGATAGCATATAAATAGATTGTATATAGTTAGTTTGTGAGTGTTATATGGAAATGGTTTATGATTGTGGAGAGGAGATGTAATAAAAGAAGTACTAGTGTTCATGTTCCTTCTATTATATAGATTACTTCTTATAGTATTTAGTAATACAGTATCAAGGTTAAAGAGGAGATATATTACCCCGATATCTGGTGATTAATGGTGTATAATATTAATGGTGTTATGCGTGATAATGATTGGACATGTTAGGCGATTGGAAGGGAAGTTATTGATGAAGGACTTACTATGGAAGTATTTGAAGAAATTTGAAGGATAGATTGAATATAGAGTTATATTTATACTAATTGAATTACTACTTATATTCAGTGAATACTATAGAGTGTAATAGGTAGAGTAGGTAATGGGGAGAAGTTAAAGATGTTACTTGATAGGTATGTATAGAATTAGAGAACTATGTGGTAACATAAATGTTGTTTTTAATGGGATAGGCGTTAATATTTCATATAGAAGGCACGGATAGTATTATACGGTTGAATGCACGGAGTTCAAGAATGAAAAATACGGTGATATATACTATATAGTATATATATATTACTATACTATATATATATAATATATATATATATCATTATTATTATTATAGTATACATAATGTTTATTTGTTTTAAATATTCCAATTATAAGATCAGGGTGATTGAGATATGTAAAAGTTGAAAGAAGATCATATATTTATAGATTCGGGCATTTTAACTGGTATCACCATCACATTGACATATGGATGCTAGAATTGTGAAGTACATTTAAAGAAGAGTGATAAAAAGGATGGATATAGTTAGTCTGAAATGATAGAGTTTTTATAGAGGACGATTGTAGGGATAGGAGGAGATAATATTATGAGATAGTGTGAGTAAGAATACGAATGGTAGTTATAGGGAAGAGAGTTTAGGTTGATAGATATAATATGATGCCTGTGATTGAACAGGGTTAAAGAAATATCGGTACTCGAGGACTGCAGATTTTGGTGCATTGTGGTGCAGTGGAAGAGAGATAATAACGTATTATAATATATATATGAAGATAACGTATCCCCGCTATGATAGATAGTAAGGTGTGAGTATACGAGAGTGGTAAGGATTAAGGACGCTAGAGGAAGACCGTAAGAGGGAAGATGGATAAATATTGTACTATTGGAGAGATCCTGAGGAGTAGACATGGTACTATCACCGCTATTAGCTCAGCTTTACTTTGGATATATTTATTTTACATTGTTGATCTTCCGACTGACATAGAGTGTATAAGTCCTTGAGGGAAGAGTGATATAAGATAGATATGAGTAAGACGTATGTACGAGTCTATATAATCAAATATAATTTATATATATACTTAAGTATATATAATAATCATATGATATATTAATTATATATATATTAATTTTACTATATATTAATATATTTAATATATTAGTATATATATATGATATATATATAATAGATATATATATAATATAAATATATATATATATATATAATATTATAATATATTGGATGTGAGTTGTGTGATGATATGTTAGGTGTATGAGTGCATAGGTGTATACTATGTAGGTGTATGGTATTAGTTTGGTGTGATAGTGTTAGTATTAAGGGTTAAGGTGTTAGTAGAATATTAGTAGGGTGTATAGGTGATGTGAGTGTAGATAAAATATTAATAATATAAAAAAACAATAGAATAATTTGAATAAATTTCTTTATACACCTTATACGGCCTGCTTTATTTATAGACGAAGTGTCGTTGATAGCTTCTCGCTGAATATATATATATACCTTCAACACTGTAATTAATATGTAACTGTCTTCACTAAGTAGATGTTTCGATGTAAGGCCTCTATGAAATGTTCTAGTGACTGATCATATACTTGTACAGATATTCTGATCTTCATAGCTGATCATATGATTTTTTGGTGAGGCAGTCGATAGTCACATCATAATGGTATTATTAACGAACTATTAAGTATACTTTCTTATCGTAATGATTTATAAATACAATGATATCTCGAGTATATAAACTGCACATAGCCATTCGTAACCTCTCTCAGTTGGTTAAATTTCTTATAATAATGAATCGAATATGACGAATATATAATGATTTGAAATTAATTATAGGAACCAATAATACTCTTTTATCAATGGGGCAGAGATAATCGTTATAATTCCAATGACTATGACAGATGTTTTGGTGGAATAAATGCTAATTTATGTGATTTTTAAGAAATCAAAAAATAAAAATAGGATTTTTTGTCTTATTTTTTTTGAGATAGAATAATGTTTAGATAATAAGTTTCTTTTTTTCCATTTTATGATTTTTTTATATAACTATGGTCCAAAATGTAATAACAAAATTGAAACTTCAGTTCGTTATTTTATCTAGTAGTAGTGTTGATAACTTGTTAAACAACTCGATAGATCGCCGACTACCGCCCATCCGCCCACGACGTTGTTAAATCTCATAATAATAGTAACAAATTTATTATATATATTTATCTATTAACTTTCAAATTGCTCATTTGAAAATGCTGATATAGATAGTTCATTGAGCTCACATAAATGCTCTTTTGTATATATATTATACCTAATTTTATATCTTGTAACTCTATTTGAAGAACCTCCATAGTATACTCATTATATAAGCCGTTCTTTTGACATTGACAGTGAGATCTATATATTAAAGCCATATTTTGTATAAGTACCGATTTCTATTGTGTATTTATTTGCCCTCACTTTGGTGTTTACATGGGAACGTTCATCGATTATTCTATTATATAGAGCTATTACAAACTATTTTTAAGAATTATTTTATTCATTATTCCAATCTTATATGGATTTCATATCAATATTGCTATTAGGTATTATTATAAATTATTTATTATGTATTTATACTTACGGTAATATATATAATATAATAGATATAGATGTAAATCATTTTATCAATTCTTTTTTACTAAAAGCTATTTCCGGGTAATCAACACTTAGTGTTCAATTATACTCACGTAATATACTATAGATACTGTACAATAACATACGCGTGACAGTATAATTTTAGTTGTTCTTGAAAGTGAGCGAACTTGAAAGAGAAGCTAATTTTTTCAGTTGAGGGAGTTCAGTTCGAGAATACAATTTTGTAAAATAAGTATACTCATATAAATACACGTCTACTATAGCATCTTAAAGATAGATATCTAGTCATCTCTCACGTGAAAACATATTTATATAGAATAGCTGCTCCACTCGTTTTAAACTCGTGACATCTAGTCATCCAACAATATAGATTGTAAAACATTCTAACACTATTTTTATATTCATAAAAAATATTCGTGAACAACAATAATCACTCACGGTGATAATCAATATAATATATATATTCAATATCACAAATTGGATATGTATAGAATTATACTTGTTAAGTAAAGCTCAGTGAGTGGTGAATTTTATATGAATCAGTGTGATGGTGTCGTGAGGCATGTTGTGGAGTATCGCTCCATGCACGCAGAAGAGTTTGTTGGAGTTGATTCAGGTTAAGAGATAATAGATGGTACTCTTAAAATGAATTGCTCATAAGTAAAAATGAATTACATGGAACTTAATTGATTTATCTTTAAGTGAGTCCTGTTATAAGGACAAGCTCATGATATTTGGAGAGCCTGCCAACTGTATGGATTAGTAAAAGCAGTTGTGATGTATATTTAACTAGATAAATTGTTGAAATATGTTATATAGAGTTGAAATATAAAAACTTCATAGAGATCTACATAAATTCTATTATAGAATATTAGCTCACAAATGATCCTGAAAGCTTAATATATTGGCTTCCTTATAACTCATATTTAATTGCAGGATATGTCAAAAGAAACTAGTTCTTACTTCACTACAATAAATTGATTTTTTATACCAGTTCTATTGGCTAATAAAAAATATATAAATAAATATTAATGTAGTGATATGAAAAAAAGTCAATAATAATATATATAATTTGATACTTGTAATTTGGATATATCATCGTGAAATAAATTAATTGGCCACTTGTTATGACGAGCACTCTCTGTTCTCAAAGAACAAATAATTAATTTTCCAACATTATGTGTTGATGCGCTCATCAATGCAGTTGGAGATTTATCTGATGTTTATCGAGGTGCTATTTATTGAAGTGCAAAATAGATAGATAGTTCGAGTGATTAAATCGTATTTTAATATAAAGGAATAGATAAGTTCGTAGATACATTAATATTGTAATATGAACATAATCAAAATATCACCACTCGCAACAGTCTTTTGCAAGATATTTAGTGCTATCCTTTTCATCTTCATATTTATTATAGTTAGAGTTGTCACTATTTTAGAAACGGAACTTGCTAATAATACTATCTCCGCGGAGAGAGCGAGGCTGATTCAAGTATGTTCACGAGTAAAGATAAGATGACCTTTAATGAGCCCTTTATCCTCAAACTATACATATATGGCAATATGAGATAAAACATACGTGAGATATAATGAGGATAAATTAACGTAGGCTATCATGAATAGGAAACACATATTTGAATATCTGTACGAAAGCACCATACGGGACACATTGAAGAAACGCTATACGGGGTATAATATGATGAAAATCTATTACGGTTTTTATTAACTTTGAACATTATAGGAATGAGGATATCACCATACGGCAACTATGAGATTATTTAGCTAGTAGATATATTTTGATATGAACCTATTGGTATGAGAAACATAACCCGGGAGATACTAGTATAATTATATATATTATTTATAATTAATATCTACTCAATTATAATAAGTATAATAATACTGTATATTAATAACTAATATGTATATATATATATAAGTATATAGTATTATTATAAATATTCATATATAATTATAATATATTATTAATATATAATTAATATACTATATATATTATTATATCTAATTAATATAATATAGATTATAGAGTCATACAGTGATATATATATAAACATTATGCCCCAGCTAGTACACTCTCACGTATATATATAGTATATATATGTCTTACCTATTATATATATATAGCCCCTTAATTTAGCGCCGGCTTGCGTGCGTGATTCCTCTTCATTATACCGTGGCTACTTGATTCTAAAGTGTAATTTATATAGTGATGACGTGTAACCGGAATATATCTATATATTCTATGTACCTTCTAGACTCTATTTTTTATTTTAAAATTTAGATTATTTAATTATTATATATATAGCTGCTGCTCTCACTCCACTCACTATATAATAGATATAGCCTTTGTAACAATTGATGTGCTCCAATTTATTACTTATATTTCGTCATATAATATTTATAGTTATATAATATATATCTATACTATACGTACGGATTTAAATTAAGATATATTAACTTATATATATAGTATTATACTAAAATTTATTTTTTACTTATATTTATGGTGAGGTTCCTACTAACTAATATAATTATATCCATACTTAGACCTTTTTGTGTATGTATTTTATCGCAGTATCTATATATATAAGAGGTATACTGAGCTTGAAGATTAAAGAACAGTTTTTTCCCAACACCGGCTAGCTGATGTATGGCCATAATCGCGCGGCGTTTATACCGTTATGCATATGCCTTGAGGCTATGAAGAAGAAAGTCTCAGACTCATTATAATATAGTACTGAGTAATAGAAAAAGGTAATAGAATGAAAATAATATAAGGGCGAGCATATGGCTGGACCATAGGATATGTGAGCGGATTAACTTCATTCGGCTGACTATATGGCAGATAACTCGGAGCCATTATGAGGAAACCATCGGACATATAAGGAACCATACCGGCCATATGGTTAAACTATACGGAACATATGAGGAAACCAGACGGGGTAAATGAGGAAACCATACGAGACCTATGAAGAAACGATACTGACATATGTAGGAACTACGGACATAATGAGGAAAACAATACCGGATATTGAGGAAACCATAGGGACTATGGGAATATGGGACATAGTGCGTTTCTATAGAGAAAAAGAATTTGATTTAATTCATAATACCGTTGAGGTCTTTCCATCTATCACTCCATAAATGAAGGTCATGAATCACGCGAAGAGCTTCGTCTCATTTGAAAAAGAGGAATTCTTGAAAGCAAGTTTCTGTGACGAATAACAGCGGAACAAGCAGTATTAAACCAAGGCTTTTGAGTTTTAATCGAAGGAAGAGTAAACGGAATGTTTACCTCCATGTTAGAGAGAATGACATCAATATGTTACGTTACCTACGTGGAAGTACGAGCTCAAATTTGAGCGATTAGAAGCACCGAACCAAAGACAATTGTTCCTCATTGAGGCAGAGGACCTTTCATGCTGGATAAGTTTGAAAAGAATTAATCAAGAGTTACTTGAAAATGTATGGGAGAATTGCCGCAGGTTGGGTTGAAATAGGTTAAGACTAGGTGTTAAGAGAAATTTATAAAAGGCTAAGGAAAGTTACAATGTTCTTCACACTCCAAGATGATCAGGATACGAGATAGAGAGTTGCGCAATTTTTAGCCTTGTTGTAAATAGAAATTAGTAGGCGATGCTCACAAGCTGAATGGTTGAGAACTTGAGAAACCTTTTTCTTTGGCGAACTTAAGAATACCATAATTATTATTTCAGGAAGAGATAGATATTGTCGTCTTTGCTATTGGGTTAGAAATCAGGGTTCGCACGATTGGGGACAATGTGATTGTCCCCAATTGGTTTTTTTATCAGATAAACCCACATTTTAAAATCCCTGAAAAAAACCAAATTAAAATTTTAACAGAAAAAAGAAAACGATTATTTTAAGCTTTGTTTAAATTTAAACTCTATACATTTTCTTTAAAATTTTTTATGTCATTAAAAATCTTTTAGGATTTCCTAGCAAATTATTTATTTTTAGGTGTTTTTTTCATTGTGAAGTCTAGCTCACTTATTACAGAAATTTGAAATTTTTACCAGACCTTGTGGCCTTTTGTACACCAAGCTTGTTTCTTAGTTTAGACCAGACTTATGGCCGAAATGTGAGAAACACTCTCGCCACTCGAGGCAAACTACTTGGTCGGACAGCTTCAAAGATTTGAGCAGAATGAGTGTCCTTTGGCAATGAGTTGTTTTTATGATGTAAGTTTTTCCAAATTTTTCATTCCGACCATTTTTTGTAAGGACAAGATTTTATTGATGTGTCTATGTTTCATTGGAATATGAGGATGGGGGAGGAAAGATGTTATCCTTAATAGCAATGCTAATGAAAGGTGCGGAAATATTCATGGTTTATAGCTCAACCAGCGATTATCAGCTTATCTTTTCTTGCTGACTTGCGATAATTCAGTCCTATTAAAGCGAAATGTGATCTACTTTTTTACTTATTATAAATGCGTATTAAATTTTATTACCATGCTCTATACTGTATTATATGATAATAAATATTATATATATATTACTAAGAATGATTTCAGTACATATAGTATATACATAATATATATATAGTTAGGTACTATATGTATAATATACTATTATTAATATATATATATATTATTATATATATATATATTATATACTACTAATATATAGTATTTATACAGCTTCGACCTCTCAATGCATTGATGTTCAAGTGTGTAGTTGGACATTAAGGTTATCAAACATATAAGGATTTTCATATATTATCGTCTGACTGTGAGATGATGGCAAGGAGAATCGATATCATTACAATTAGAGCTGCTTGAATTAATTGAGAAGTGAGTTTTGGTCTTTGGCTGTTTTTTCCTTGAAACTTAACAATTGAATGGACTGCACGATTGATTTCTTTTTTCACCTTTTGTCTACATGAATTTCGGAATTCTGCTAATTTGACGATGTTAACTCGGTGTCGAAAATTTTACATCAACCTAATTGAAACGTATTATTCTATTCTTGTGATTTCAGTCACTCTGACTTTTGTTCTCCGTGCACTTTCTGGGTCAACACTATGGAGATTTTTTTAATTTCTTTTTAATTTTTTTAAGATTATTATATTTTAAATTCATATATTTAAAATATTAAGTTAGATTACATAAAAGTCAAGAATATCATTTAAAAACATTATATATTCTCCCCCGCTGAGCGGATAATATCGTACATATTCGTTTTATATAATATATATATATAGTATATATTATTTATATTATATATTTTAATAATTAACTAATATAGATAGTTATATTATATATATAATATATATACGGTTATATATATATTATTATATTATATAATAATATATCTATATATATATATATATTATTATATATATATACTATATATAGTCTATATTATATATGTTTAAAAAGAAATAGATACTCATTTAATATTATAGTTACAATATTTCTTTAAAGGCTTAGAAGATGTGAAAAATTCTTAAAAACTTTTATTGGAAGGACCAGAGTAATTCAATAATGAGAAGAAAGAAACAAAAAAACCCTGGGTAGTTGTTTTTTTTCGCAGAAAAAAAATATATTTTTGACAAAATAATCTGATATATTAATATATATACATAATATAGTATAGTATATATATCGTAATATACTATATATATTATAGTATATAATATATAGTATATACCTGCGTGAACAGAAAGACATATAATATTATATATATACTATAGGGATACTCACTAAAGTTATAATGAGGGAATGTTTTGGTTACCGGAGACTAAAAATGTATTTTGGGAATCCATACATCTTTTTAAAGCAGAAATTAATCAAGAATATGCGTTAATTAAACGTAGAGTTTTTTTAAAGCAGTTGTAGATGACCATCCATCATCTTTTAAAATTACAAATGTGATCGATATGTTGTTTATTTTTAATCGCTGTCTGTATATCCCCCCGGAACTGATATAGCTGAAGTCAGAGTGTGAACAAAAAATGTTTGCATATTATATATACCTCCTCCTATTATGGTATAATATATTTAAGGTGTACTATATATATATAATGAGTATCATAATTAAGGATGGAATATAAGTTATTATATATATATTTTAACTATGTACATTGAGGGTATATATATGTAGATGATTATATATATAACATGTGACCTATTATTATTAGTAGTATAATATAGCTCATATATTAGTACGGCGTAGTAGGCATTCGATGGTTCAAAATTTTCCAGTTTTTCAGGAATCTGTGGTATTCTGTTTTTTTAAAAACCCACTGAAAAAAAACCCCGCTATTTTGCTTTTTCACTGGAAAAAAATCGTACCTGGGTAGTTGGTTTTTTCGAAAAACAAATTGAGAATCGCATTTGGAACAATGAGGGTTAGATAGAGACAAAGGGCCTTTAGTGATAAATTCAGAAATAGGATGAGAGATACACAGAACAAAATGAATGTAGGCAAAATATTTTAATTGGACAAGCCCGACATTAGCAGTTACCAAGCAGGGAATTCTCTGCAGACTCCATGTAGATATAGGTGAATAAATGGTTTCAATTCGAACGTATATGGGTCAACATCGACATATTGGTAAAGAAAAGTTGATGGAATACAGAAAAATAAGAGTTATGCGATCACCAGCCCTGAGTCTGTTGGTTAAGAAAATGAGATTGAGGTCCAGAAGAGAGCAAGGTGGAAGTCACGTCTCGCTCGAAAGTGGAATTAAAATAAATCCCGACATGTTCAATTAATGAATGTCGGAGACCGTGTCAAGGAAGCAGAGAGGTAAGAACTTTCGGTGGCACGATTGATCTCTACATGCAGAGTCGATCACTCCCAAATGATAGTACAGATGGAGTGGACAATTAATATAATTATATTATACTATAAAATATATAATATGTAGTAATGTATTATATATATATAGTATAATATATATAATATAATATAATATATATATATCATATATATGAGTATAAATATTTAGGATATATGAACTTACTTTAAATATTACGAAGGTTTACTTGAACATGAAGTAGTATTATTTACAATATTATTTACATTAAGAAGTGTAAATCATTCCTTAATTAATTATTCGATGTAAACGATAAATCCCGAAAGAGCGACAAAGAACAAACAATTCATTGTCAAATATTCAATCAATAATATACAAACTTATTCTTTCAATGATAGTTCTATATGCAATTATTACTACTATATGTTATAATATATAATATACATTATAAATTAATAATAATAATGGAATCTAATATATGTATTCAAAAATAATATATAATAATCTAATTAATATTAATAATAATCAAAATATATAATAATAATTAACTATAATAATAATAATAATGTGGAATCATGATGTGCATGATACATCATACCAAATGATATCGATATCTGAACAACTAAAGACATTATCAGTTAGAAAATATCAGGAAGGTAAGCAACATCAGTTCGTTTTACTTCCCCCAATAAAATCAAATTTTTTTTTTACACATTGATGCGATATAGCGCCTCTTGAATTTTATTAGTTTTATTCTCATTATTTATTATTGTTATGGGGAATACTAGATTATTATTATTATTTTTATTATTATTAGTTATTATATTATTAATGATATATTGATTATGTATCTATCATTTATTATTATTAATTATTTATTAATATATTAGTTATTTTATTTATTATTAGATTATTATATATTTATTTAGTTTATTATATATTATTGATGTATTATAATTATTATTATTTATATTTAAAGCAAATAAAAATATATACTCTATATACTGTAAGAATTATACAATCTAATACTTACTTCAAACGTTTGAATACGTATTTCCGTAATATGTTACGTTATACTATAGGATAGTATGATTATAGTTATTATTAAATAATAGTATAATAGTAAGTAAGTATATATTTATATATATATATATATATTGTTATCATACAATATTTGATATCAATTATACTTGTGTTATTTTTATACTATACTACTTCTGTTCGGAGATGTCCACCGGGGCAACCCCCCTTGCCATCCCCCAGTCTTGAGGCGAGAGCGGGTGCGGAAGATGAACGTATACTAAGTAACTGATGGTATTACAAATAATTTTTAAAGAGCTATAATTTCTTGTCAATAACTCATAATATATATATATATAACTACTATTATGAACTTAAATGACTAATTATTTAATAATTCGAATAGTTAATATTTTTAATTATTAATTCTTAATATAATATGTTCTAAATATTAAAGACTATATATATATAATATATAAGTACAGAATACACCATGAAATATACATACTTTCTACATGAGCTATTTATATATAATTTATAAGATATAATTCCCCACATTTATCATTATAACTATATACTATACTTTATATTTTTTCAGCTGCGTTGAAGAAGACCGAGGGAGTGTCGAACGTAACGCCCTCCGCCTCTCTTTTAATAATCCTTCATGATTAAAGTGCTAATTTCTCATTTTCTTTTTTACCTTTTCTTTTGTCACTCAAACATCGCTTCAAATCATAAAAAAAACAAAAGTAAACGATAGACCGAGTACTCTTTACCCCTAATCATGAATTATTTGCATCTCTGATATATATATATATATACTATATATTATACTTATATATTCTATTATACTATCTACTATATATAATATATATAATATATATATTACGTTTATTTTTATAAACGTATTATATATTATATATATGCACTTATGAGCTACCCAATACTGATACCTATATATATATAACCCCTATATACCTAGTATATTATAGTCGTATCTATAATATATAGTAGCATATGTATATTATATATATAGATATATATTTAATCTTTATATATCGTTATTATAATATATATCATTTATATATATATACTATAATAATAATGTATGTTTATACTAATATATAATATTATATAGTATAATAGTGTCATGTATATTCGTGATATATAACTATATTAATTATATATATATATATTATATACGTTATTAGTATATAGCTATATATATATATTATTTAATAGTATAATATTTATGTTATATAGTTACGTGTAGTTATATATATATATTAATATTTATAGATGAAATATACTATATATAGTAGTACTATATATATAATATATAAAATATATATATGTATTATCATATATATAAAGATACTAATATATTATATATATTTACGTATATATTAATTATGTATAGATATATATGTAATACTTTAAATAATATATCTTTATCATAATACTATATATATATATATTTATATTAATAATTATATGAATATATAGTAACTCGTCCGATGATTGAGATGCTCGCCATGGAAGATAACCCCGACGCACCAGAATTACCCTGCAACGTCGAGATCGTAATGACACGCTGTATCTCACTATTCCTGGGATGGGAAAACTGGATATTTAATGATAATAAGGACAGGCCCGGAGAGCGTTGAAGATAAATCAGATCCTGTAGGGACTCCCCACCCATACAGGTACGACGTCTGTAGGAACGTACCAGAGGCACGTCTTTGCCGCCCGCGGATTTGCAATAACCACGGGTATACACAATAATGGTAGTGTTGATTCGGGCTCTGATCCCAGAGGGACCTACCCTTCACATGATACGTACCACATATCATAGACCATGAAACGAGTGTATCGCGACGCCATCCTTAACAGCCACCAAACTAGTGCGATCGCGTGCTCATCTTAATATATATATACTATTATATTAGATTAATATATATATTAATATTATATATAATATGATTAAGATCATATATCGTGATTTGACGCACTTTAATTTTGTGTTTAATTCAAATTAATACATGCACATCATGTTACTGCCCAAGGCCGGGTTCGCTTGCTCCGTATAACGTTTCTTCTGTATCTCTCCCTCAGATCTGTTACTGCGAATAAGCAAAGAGCATTGATAATAAAATCAATTTATTACTATATGATATATATATATACACTCAAAATATATTATTTCTAGTATATAATTTGATATATTTATTTGGGTATATTAACGATTTATTATATGATTATATATTGATACTACAATATATCGTTTTTATTAAAGTTCGAGTCTCTGTTTATATTCCTTTTTTAAGGGTTTTTATACGACTTACACCCATTTTACCAGTATCTTGCTCGCCGCCGTATTTTCCTTTTAAATGTTCTAAAATTGCGTTGAAATTCGGTAACGGTTTTACGAGGTTGAAACCACTCCATAATATCTGGATCGTGTTCTCCCAGTCTTGCAGTTATTGTTAAGCTATGGTATTAATCCTGATTTAAACAATGGAATAGTTTGGCGGAACAATGAAACAAAAATGAAAAAATCACTAGGGCACGTACCCTCTCTGCATTCTGGATCCCCTGAAGACTATTTCTAGTTGTGGTATTAATTAAGTATTATTATATTATTATTTATGTATAATTATTGATTATATTTTCATTATGTATTATTTTATTATTATTATTATAGTATTATTTGTAGTGTATTATTATTAATTCATTATTGTTATTGTACCAATTATTGTTAATTAATTTTTATTATTATTTTGATATATATTTATTGTATTATAGGCCTATAGGGATTATAATCATAGTGTATTATTAATTATTATTATTATATTAGAGTTATTCATTAAATTTATTAATTAGTTATTATGTGAATTTTTATCTGCTATGATTATTTTATTATTGATTCGATTTATTATATTTATTACGATTGATAGAATTCTGTCGGGTTCATCAGACTTCTTATTAATTATTTTATATATGTCTTGGTTTATTGATTTATGTATTTTATTCAGTTTTATTTATTAGTGTTATTATATGTTAGTGTTATAATTATTCTTAGTTATCATTATTTATAATATATGTATGTATTATTTATTCAATATTAAGGATTATTAAGAGCTATTGATTATATTATTATTCATATTTATCTATTATTAATTATGATTATTCACATATGCTATATTTTGGCTTATATCTTATTATATTTATTCGCACGATTATTATTATATTTTATTTTATTACTTATTTATTTTATTATTATTTTATTCTACTTTCTTTTTTTCTTAAATAATCTTACGTCTACACATCTGGAGTATACAAGTAGATGAAAAATAGATGGGGGTTGTGGCATCAGAGTCTAGCTCTCATATATATACGAATTTGCCACGAGTGATCAGGTGGGTTCTTACCCAGCAGGTAAAGTACTGTCATAAGGAGAAATTGTTATTAACTTTATTGCAATCTTTAGAATAAATAATACTAGCTTTAACAGCTGTGTTGTTTAGACTTACGACCATACCTGATGGTTATAAATAATCTGGATATTAGAATAGTCCATTACAGGGTCTGTGTAACGAGAGTCATCAGGACTATTACATACGAACATTGTAGTGACTTCGATTAGTCAAACAGAGCGTGATCGCATGCCAATATCTCATATCTGTCGAATAGTGTAGCTGTAATGAGATAGAATGGGGTATAAAGACAATTTATTACGTACACGATGGTTAGTCGATCTCTGTATAAATCTTTCTGTGAAGGGTCTATCTCTGATAAGACGAAGTTACATTAACCGGCCATAGGAACCATCTAAAGGAGTCATAGGAGTGAGAATTCTGATATAATAGTAGTTATGTGTATTAAAAGTTGTTTCATACGAACATGGTTACGCTCAAGCTCTGAGATGCCGAGTGTAGAAAGACATAGAGCTCAAAAGCATTCCTCACTATTTGGACAATTTATTTAAAGGTACGAAGATGATGAGGTCTTTGTAATATTCGGAAAAGTAAGATCTACTTACTATAAATTCGTTAATATAAAGCTATCTAAGTGACTCGGTATGCCAAGAGTGACTGCCTATATACCATTGGTTTATATGAATAAAACTTTGAGTGAATAGCTCAGATACGTGAACGTTCATTACACTTTAGCTGTCTGCTGTACGCAATTCTCACAGTGTTTTTAACAAAAATCCAATCACCTTCTATTAATCATTAAAAGTCGCCCGGGTATCGGGTTGATTTCTCGTAGATTAGGTGCGTGCAGGAAATATTTATTAACCCGCGTCACGAATATTTCTCTGCTTCAAGACTTTATTTAGTGAGATACGTAGACTGGCTCTCCCAATGTATCTCTGTATTAACGTCAGATTATTATATTTCGATCAGCTAGTATGTCTAGTTAACATTAACTATCCGCATCCGCTTGCCGTCATCATATAATGGAATTTGTTTTATCAGCAGCTTTTAAATCGACTGATCGTTAGAGCTATGTCGTGATTAATTATTCTTAATTTCAACCACCTTAATTTTAAACAAAGAATGCTCATTCTCACACGCTATATATTATATATATACTTTTTATATTATTATCATATACTTTAGTGTTCTTTTATAGTACGTATTGTGTACTTTATTAATGACACTGTTGTTCGTTTTGCGAAAATGTTGGTAAGGTGTTCGCGTCGTAGAGATCTCCATAATACACACATAATGCGATTAAATGGGATTATTCAAAGTACATAGTCGCAAATAGGAAAAAGAAATTTTATAACTCCTGATTATTTTAGAAGATAAGTATAGTTTATCACTTAGTAACGGCTGCTTATTGCAGTAACTCTCTACGCAAGCATACTCTTCTCTACTTATGATTATACGAGCAACTTATGATCAGCTAAGATCATACACGTAGGTGCAATCGCGGACTCTTTGTAGATCTCCTGATATATGTATTCTTATTATTAATGTTAATTGAATTAGTATTCTTAGGTTTATTATTTTGGAATAAATAGTCTTTACATTGTAGTATAGGAGAAATCATAAATATCGTATTAATTTCAGTTTGCATGAGAACGATATACTCAACGAGCTATAAGTATCGTAGATCTCAAACTCGTATTGTCGACTTAATGTATTATAGGTAACTCTTGTATGTATTTTACCTTATCGGTAAATAACATGAAGACTTCAACCTTTCAAGTATTATTGGCTTGCATCGTTACAGAAGAATAATATATTATTTACTATATTTTTTGATAGAATATCAGCTGTTTAATTTAAGCTAAGGAATTTGATTAGCAATATAATTTACTATTATATGTAAAAATTTCTTATTACGTCTCTGGAACAATCTAGTTCATAGAGAGTTGATAACCTACAGCCTCGGGAGATTGGGCTTATATAGGATCCTACCGATATTATTAAATACCTTTAATGATAATATCTCTTTGTTATGATCAGTGCCTAATATAAGATAATGATTATCCCGTTTGTTTTGTCTCATTTAAGGTTTAATTCAACATCTCTAAAATTTTAATCGAGAAACTTATACATCTACTAATGGAACCAGTCACTAATAATCTAAATATAGATATACTCATTGATAGATCTCTCTATTTCTATTAAAGTATAGAATATACGTAATGAATAATCTCAGGTAAATAACATATAACAGAGTGTTGGTTTATTATATACTATATTATATATATACTATGTATACTATTATATACTACTGAGTATATAAATAGATACAAACAAGATGTTGATATATACTATGTATAAAATTATATAATATATATAATAATAAGTTATATAGTTAGAATGTATATACTTAGGGATGAAAATAGACGTATAGTAGAGGTGTATAATTTAGTTTGAGATAAAAGGACATATTATAAATTATGGAATAGATATTATATATAGACATATAGTATTATCCTAAGAGAATATTAGCATCTAATAAGTGATACATAATATGATCCGAGTAACATAAAACTTTAAGGTTTATTCCCAAACATCACCTGTTCTTTCATATAATAATCCACTACAAAACATTTCTATTAAGTGTTTCCGGCAGGTGCCAATTTCCATGAACTGCCCAGTCTTGGAGAGAGAAGGGGAGATTGGAACGGTAACAATACTATTAGCTTTATGCATGAACATACTAGATCTAATAGCATGTATAAGCAAAGTATCGGTATATAATATAGAGGGCATATAATAAAAGGACTAGCGGGTCGCTTGTAGCATTATAGCATACTCCCACTATCTATTCAGGCCGTAATTATATTATATAATATGCATAAGTTTAATGAAGTAATGAATTAAGGGCATCTTAAACCATATCAAGGTTAATATAAAATGA